>OZJO01023901.1:0-16376 GCA_900406225.1 Acrobeloides nanus | reverse complement strand
AATTTTATGCAGGGAATCGATTGCGCATATTTTAGAGACATGAAAAAATTTCCTTGACACTGATTTAAGCGATTTTGGAGGATGAAAACTAAAGTTACTCAGCATGCGCTAAGGAATTTTTTGAGCTATCGCTCGATCCATTTGGACACGTTTTTAAAAAAATTGCGTCTTCATGTCAATATACAAACCAATTCAAACCAAAATTTTTGAATTTTTTAACGTCAAAATCATGTTTCTCGCATAAAATATCCCTGGTAGGTGTTTTTTTGACGGTCAAACAATTTTACGCAATTTCGTGGGCTGTACCTTTAAACCGAACCGTTTCTCTATCACTATTTTTTATTAAAATTTTGCAAAAACTGACTAATAAAGGTGAAAATTTGAGAAAAATACGAAAAAATTTTGGACGATACAAGAGAGACAAGAGGATTAGTTGTACGCAACAAATCGATATGTAATAACCAAATTTTTATTGAACAATACACGTCGTTGAAATTGATTCACTCGCTCGAGTCTGCAAAGTCCAATATCATCACCGAGAAATGGAACTGAAATTATGCAAATTTTCCGCACTTTGACACAATTTTGTCACGCTAAATCTCAACATCTATTGTTCGCAACCGGTCATTTCCATTGGACACGGGCTACTTTTTCGGGCGTATTAAAGTGACCCCTATAGAATTAAACCATATTGGGGTAATAACTGGAACAAGGAAGAAGAAATTCAATTTATATAAGCAAATTTTCAAATCATATCTGATGCACAAATTATAATATGCACGGCTGACCAAGGTTGTGCCAACAATGGGAATCTCTGCAAAACCGGCATAACACTGATTTATTTGGTAGGTAGAGTATATTTTAACAATATTGTTGCAAAATTTCGATTCTGCTCGTGATTTCGAAAGTTTTGTACGTTGTACTAGCGCACAAAATTAGTAGCGGCAATGGCGCAGTGGATACGCTGCAGGCTTAAGATCTTTTTGGTCAGGGTTCGAATCCCACTGTAGTCCGATTTTTGAAATTGTAAAAAATAAATGTCACAAGAAGGCAAAAAAATATCAACGCGGTCAGGATCGAATCCGGCATTAAAACTAAAAGTCAACAGCTTTTCCACTACATCACACCTACAACTATTTGGTTATTGTGAAATGTTGTACATATCATAGCTATATTTTTGATTAAAACTTTTCAAAACCACTTAATGGGAGTTAAACGGAGTTCTTTTTTCGAAATTTTTTAGCAAAAATCTTCAAAATAGCCTCATAAATAACCATGCAAAAGTTCTTCTTGACTCTCTTCATAGTTTTTGAGAGATACCGTATTATCTCTAATAGAAGGACAGTCTCCAATAGAAGGACAGTCTCTAATAGAAGGACAGGGGTCACCTAAAAACATAAGGGTCCCCCCTTATGTTTTATGAAAAATTTTCTAAAATTTATGTCTCCGAGGAAGGTTGAAAAATAGAAGGACATGTCCTTCTATTAGAGATAATACGGTATGTAGATTTTAGTGCACTTTTTGTCCGTTTTTGTGGAAAATAGTCAATTTTGAGAAGCATTAAAATACCCGAAAAATTATCGAAATACGAAAAAATTTTGATTTTCCGTATTTCGATTTTTTCGTATTTCGACATGCTTATAGATTAGCACCTAAACTAACGATTGAACAAAAAATTTCAAAAATCTGAGATAATCACATACTTTTTCGAGCTTTTTCTCCAAATATGACGGTATACACACATAAATAAAAGCGTATATACGAGCAGATTGGATTGTCAAATTGGTTTAAAACACTTTTATGACTGTTTTTGTTTGACCATTTTTGGCCGTCGTTTCATTCAATTTGTGTTGGTCATTCAAGTACAGTGAAAACTACATCATATTTAGTACTACGACACTACCAATTTTACAACTAGCAACAAAATATACAACTTTATGGTTAGAAATACATTTGATTTGTTGTGAAGAATTTTTTTCGACAGCAATCTATTTTTAAAATTTGTATACATGGCTATAATTATACAAATTTACAAAATAGGAGAATTGGAGGAAGAATTTGTTTTACCATTTTAATTCTCGTCGAGTAGGTTCCTTTTTTCAAGAATTTTCTGCTCTTTATTAATAGAAAGTAACGTCCGTTCCGTTTCGCTGATCATTCTCGAGTATTATTTGGCGATTGTTATATTTTTATTATCATAAAAATAAATCATCAATGAGCTCGCTAGTCTTTTATTTTATCTCTAGTTTATTAGTGATCTCAATTCAAAGTAAAAAGGGCAATTTTATAGATAAGCTGGAGCGCTCCCGAGCTGTTGGTGTCGCCTGCAACGCTCCCGAGCTGTTGATCGCGCTTTTATAGTAGTTCTCTTAAAATTCGCATAAAACATGTTAAAACACGTTATATTAGTACGATGGATGCGCATCAAAATGCATAATGGTCAAAATACATACTAGGCTTAGGCATTAGGTCTCAGGTCTTAGGCTTAAGGTCTTAGGTCTTGGTCTTAGGCTTAGACCTTAGGTCTTAGGCTTATGCTTCTTACCATTATGCATTATAATACACATGCTAGTACGATATAGCGTATTAGTCTGCTATAGACAGCATCTCAGACGCAGTTTGGATTTAACCGTCAAAAGTTAGTCCGTACACATACAGACATTACACGCATACGTGGGCAAGGGGAGGGACTTCCCCCTCCCAATTTGTAGTATTGGGCTAAAAATAGGGACCCAATTCGTATTTTCGAAAAAAAAATTTTGAACCTGGGGGTGTAGCTTTGGACCAATTTGTATTTTGAGATCCAGTACCCCTTCTTTGCCCATGTATGATTATATGTTTTATATAAGAAGATTTATTCAATCAATTTTTAGACGGTTGCGCACAATGTAGCTTTAGTTATGGTGATTATAGTGTGTCTTGGGTGCTTGATAGAAGCAACCATCTTAGGTTTCAATTGATTAAAACAAGAATGTCTGATAACACTTGGGTAGCTATTGCATTTGGTTACTCTATGGTAAGTTGGGGGCTAGTTCGGAACAGAGGACCCATTTTTCGAAAAAAATTTGTTTGAAAATGACCACTCTAGGGGTAATTTTATGCGCTGAATTCAAAAATCGCACTCCCGAAGTTTGAAAATGCTTCCCTGACTATGTATCTGAGGTTATTTTGGCGGGAAACTACGCATACCTGCGGCGGGAAAATGTGAACTTAACGTGTTGCATCTTGATTTTGGAGCTCAAGAAGCATTTTCAAACTTCGGGAGTGTGATTTTTGAATTCAGCGCATAAAATTACCCCCTAGGGTGGTTATTTTCAAAAAAATTTTTCGAAAAATGGGTCCTCTGTTTCAAACTAGTACCATAAGTTGTTTATTTTTATCAGATTATTATTACCGTAAATACTGTAAAAAATCCCCCTCCCCCTCCTGGAGGTGTTGTGTGCATTTTTAACAGTTTCGGGCATATCTGGGGTGGTTGTTTTTTCAAGGGGTTGAAAAAACAACCATTCTCAGATATGCCCAAAACCGTTAAAAATGCACACAAAACCTCCAAGGAGAGGGATGTTTTTACAGTATTTACGGTAGGTCGTTCTCAAATTATTGCATCTTTTCTTTTTACCTTCCGAGTGCTCCAGAAATTTCTTTTCGAAAGTTTTTTTTCAATATTAGGCAAGAGTGTTTACTGAATTCATTCATGAATACTATTCAATCAGCCGATTTGGTACTACACGAAAACATGAGTTATGCTCCAAACGAAAGTTTTGATCGTATTGATCATATATTCTTGTACTGAAATTTTGTGTGTGTCGAAAACGGATTTCTGGATCTCCCTAGGCGACAAAAAGAAAAGATACGATACTTTAGGAACAACTTAATGAATATTTACGTTATTCGGAAGCTTGTTTTAGAATTCGGGTCTAGACATTGCAATGATCAAAGTGATAAATGGTCGAGTTTTTGTTACGGATGAATCAGTCCACCATTATGGCCCATCCATGCCGGATTACTCACAAAATGTGCAAGCACAACGAGCCTCTTATGCAAATGGTGTCTTGAGAGTGACTTTTTTAAGACCAGTGTTTGCTTCAGAATATTTTGCAGATCATTCACTAGCTGGATGTACACCTTGGCAAGTACGTGACTTTTAGAAGGTTTCAAATCAACGCCGACTTCCCTCGGTGGGGGGGGGGGGGGGGGTGGTAGTGATGTTTAAAGTGATAAATGAGTGTGATAATAGGCTTAATGGAATAGACACAAAAATATCTATTCCATTTTAGTTTGTAACTGTTGGTGGCATGGTTCATGGTTACCGTCGAATTGGAAAGCATTTCCAATTTCCAATCATAAGGAATGTCTGTACTCAACAATGCCGAATTTAATTTCTAAATTTTATCTCTTATAACTTCCAAAATTAAAAGTCTATAATATATGCATTATTTTTTTTTGATAATTTTTATAGTACTCAAGTCATCCTACTATATTAAACGTTTAAAGTACCAGTCCAGTAGGAAAAAAGTTGTCATTTTTGTATATATTTGGAAAGTGCATGAAAAATGGAGCATTTTTTGTTTTTACGGCATGTTCTGAATCGTTTTCCCCATCGAGATAAATGCATTTGAAAATATGAATTCGTGTACATGTTTTCGTTGTAATATACAAACTTTTTTGAATTTTTTGCGAAAAAATCGATTTGTGATTCGATTTTTAAATTTTCAAAAAATGAACATTGTAACAGTTTTTATATCTCAATGAGACGAACAAAATGACACCAAAATTATCCAATTTGAACATTGTTTTGGGTTATTGAAACGAAAACATGAATCAGAGTTTTCGTTTCAATAACCCAAAATAATGTTCAAATTGGATCATTTTGGTGTCATTTTGTTTGTCTCATTTAGTTGTAAAAATTGTTACAATGTTCATTTTATGAAAGCTTAAAAAACGATGCAAAAAACTATTTTTCCGCAAAAAATTCAAAAAAGTTTGTGTATTACAACGAAAACATGTACATTTTGTTCAAATTTCAAACGCAATTATCTCAAAAACTACAACGATTCACAACATGCCGTAAAAACAAAAAATGCTCCATTTTTCATGAACTTTCTGAATATATACTAAAATTACAACTTTTTCCTAGCCTATAACCTTTTAAATCTCGGTTACAGACAAACATAACTCAAATACTATATAAAGATTTCAAGCTCAGTATATATTGAGCTTGATTTTCCCGCTAACATGCATCCCTGCGTGGTCGTGTTGGCGGGAAAAGCAATATGCCACTCGGAGAAACCGCAAGCGCGGAGCGCTCGGCTCCTGGTACTAATAATAAATTGGAAAAATCTTAAAAATAAAAAATTTATAATAAAAAATAAACAATTGTTATCATAAATATGGGAAAATGAGGCATAATGACCAACATATTATGCAATAATAAATAAGACTAATAGAATAATTATTGGACGTAGCGGAATTACGAGTTCTAGCGTATCCATGCATTTGTACGGCACTTGACGGACGATGAAGTTTTTGATTTCGATCATCCGGAATATCACCACTTTGTAGTCGGGCAGAGTTAAGTTCACCCGAAAAATTTGTCTCGTCTTCAAACTCATCAGAAGATTCTAATTCTTTAGGACTACTCTGGGTAGTCGTTGTGGGCAGGGTACACGTTTCGCATTCACATGATTGCATATTCTCGAAACGGCATTCACTTGTTGAAAGAGCGTGGCTTATGGTTTCTGAGCTCATATTGAAATGTTTGTGAGATAAGCAGCGAACTATTCTTCGAACCTGTCCAGAGTAGACAAATTCGTTCACAGTCAAGCAATAAATTAAGGAGTCGGGATCAAATTGGATACATTTAAATGGGTCTTCTTCACAAATACTCGTCATTCCACGAACATCCATGCAGTAGGCACAGCGCTAAACTTTTTATTTTAGAACAAGGCTCAGAATGGGTCTGATTTATCAGACATTTTCTGATTTTGGGCATTATAATCTAGTGGAAATCTGATTTTTTGACATTTTTTTCTGATTTTCATTTTTTCATTCCTAGCCCTGTTTTAGAATAATTTAGTTGAAAGCTTTTTTTTCATAGGTCTTATGCAAACACAGAAATTTTTAATGTTCGAGCACAGATGTTTTGCGCGCGCATCAGAAATAAGACAAAAAAGTTATTATGGGCTTTTTTGGCGCTTAAATTACCAAGGCGGTGAATGTTCGCACCATTCAAGAATAGTTAAAACTAAAAAAATAATATTTTAAACGAGTGAAAAATATTTTTGATGGGTTTTATTAAAAGGCGCTATGGAAAATTGGTAAAATCTCTTTAAAATTTCTTTTAAATGATCCGAGAATGATTAACTCTATACAATAGTACGGGTGTATAAAAACCGGGGGTTTCAATTTTGGGCAATTTTTTCATGTTTTTTGACTCGAAAATTTTTTTGTCAAAAACGACCCTATTAGGGTCGGCACAAGCTATCGTACTTTTTCGTCGTACTTTTGTCGTACTTTTTCGGTACGATGACCTTAAAAATTTTCATTTATCGTACTTTTGGTGTTATTTGGTAGTACCCATGAGTACTATCGAATGGTAAAAGAATTTTTACGAAAAAATTTTTTTAGACCCATCGTACGACGAAAGTACGACGAAAAAGTACGATAGCTTGTGCCGACCCTTAGGGTCGGCACAGGTTTGCACATTCTATCGTACGATCGTACGACGGCCCCACAAGCTATCGTACAAAGTCATCGTACGATCGTAAAATTAACGTAAAAGTGTGATGAAATCGTCACAAGCTGTCGTACGATCGTACGACGCAGTACGATGGCATTGTACGAAATTTCGTCGTACTCGTACGATAGCTTGTGGTCATTTCGTCCGTCGATCGTACGAGTGTATGTCCGTCGTACGAGTGTATTTTACACTTGTGCGATACTTTCGTACGATAGCTTGTGCCGTTGCTTGTGACCGTGCGATAGCTTGTGCCGACCCTTAGGGCTAATTTTATGTGGGAAATCGATTTGCGCATTTCCGAAACTTAAAAACGCTTCCCTGACCCTGATTCAGGGGAATAAGTATTTTGTTTTGAAGTGAAAATAGAAACTTTTTAGATTTTCTGCCTGAGAATGATCTTTCTGGGGGCAATTTTATGGGAGGAATTGATTGCGCGCATTCCCGAAGCTTGAAAATGTGCCCTTTATTGCTTCTTATAGACTTGTTTTTGCATTATTTTGATATATATAGACTTGTTCTTACTTGATTTTGCGGCGAAGGCGTTAATCCAACCGAAATAGCTCTAAAAATGACATAAAAATTGTTGTTATAAAAAGAAAAATGTTCGATCAAGGATTGGCCGTTGTACTGCAAAAATTTTTGTAATAGCTAAATAATGGGAGGGAATGTCAACCTCCCTAAGGGGCTGTCCTTAAATTACGTTTGCCAAGAGGGAGAGAGGGGGGTCTCTGAAAATCTAACGCTCCATTAAAATTTTAAGATTTTTCTAAGGAAAAAACTAACGGAGAGGGGGGGGGGGTCCGAAATCCAACTTTTTGCAAACGTAATTTAGCAAAAATTATGAAATTGCTAAATTTCCTTTAATTTTTTATTATTTCATAACCATTTTCCTATGACTAACTTCGTAGTTGTGTCCTGGAAGTCATTTTTTCCAGAAACAACCTCGTAAATCGATCACCTCACCCTGGATACTTGAACACCTATGTTTAGGGATATAAATTTTTCCCGTTCGACTCAAAATTTGGGGTCCGAGGATTCGTAACTGGATTGCACTTTGGGCAAAATTTTCGGGATGGGATGCCAAAAATTGACGGGATCGGGACGAACACCAAATCAAAACTAAAACTCACAAGAGGCAAAGCGTTGCGCAGTCCATCGATCACAGAAGCTGAGACAATTTACGGAATCCACGAGTATTTTGTGAACTGGGCGGAACCCATTTATTGCCCGCTCTGTTTCTTCTTCCGACCATTATGGCCAATCTTCTGTTATGTTGATGGTCCAATTTGGGAGGCGAGTGCAANTGAACTGGGCGGAACCCATTTATTACCCGCTCTGTTTCTTCTTCCGACCATTATGGCCAATCTTCTGTTATGTTGATGGTCCAATTTGGGAGGCGAGTGCAAAAGGAATACGGCACCACCGGCGATAGGAATTTATGAGCTCGGCGTCGGAGTTCGTTCGCGCAAAATCAACTTGAGTGTTGAAATCACAAATTGGAAACTTGTTCTCTAAAAAATCCCATTGTCTAGAAGTTAGAGAAAGGCAATTGAGAAAATCGTCAGACAATCGACCGGAAGAGAGCCCTTTTGGCGCCACTAAGTGAAGAGGAGGAAAGTGTGGTTTCCGAAAACGTGATGGTGTTGTCGGTTGCTGTGTTCTTGAAAAGCATTCGACACGCTCTCTTGATGAATATCTCCTCAGGGCATCAGCTACATGCCTACTATGTTTTTGAGGAATAATGGTAAAAGAGACAGACAACCTCTCTACTTCTGACAGGCGCTATATCCCCGGATATCCCATTGGGCCCAGAGCCTAGGTCCGACAAAAGAATGTCACAAATTTGATTAAACGCTATATATGGACACTGGGCATCTAAATGATTTAATGCAAATACTTATATGGCTTACATATTAATTCGTTTAGCAATAAAAATTATTTGATTCAGAGAAACAATATCAGCAACGTAATATTAACAAAAAATTTCACTAAAATTTGGCAATTCTAAAACGTCAGGGCACTCCTTCAGATTAAAGTTCACTTATAATTTTTACTTGATTTTTTAGTAATTTGTGATCCCTACAGTTTTATCGTCATTTTTTGGAGGGTATAAATTATGGACTATTTCATGAAACAATTTTTTTCTAAAATGATCATTTTTAGAAATAATTCTATGCGGGAAATCGATTGCGCGCATTCTCAAATTGTGAAAACGCTTCCTTGACCTTGATTCAGGGAAAAGATATTGATTTTCGCTTCAATACAGCGATTTCTTCCCTGAATCAGGGTCAATGAAGCATTTTCAAGATTCGGGAATGCGCGCAATCGATTTCCCGCCTAGAAAAACCTAAGAATCGACGGTTTTCTCATAAAAATCCGAAAATGAAAAAAATCGAAAAAATTGAAAAAAATATGAAAAAATTGAAAAACTCGAAAAAAATTGAAAAAATTCGAAAATAATTAAGAAAAATTGAAAAAATCGAAAAAATGAAAAAAATTGGAAAAAATTTAAAAAATTGGAAAAAATTGAAAAACTCGAAAATAATTTTAAAAACTCGAAAAAAATTGAAACAAATCGAAGAAATTGAAAAAAATCGAAAAAAATATGAAAAAATTCGAAAAAAATGAAAAAAATTGAAAAAATTCGAAAATGAAAAAATTGAAAAACTCGAAAATAATTTTAAAAATTCGAAAAAAATTGAAAAAAATCGAAAAAATTCGAAAATAATTTTAAAAAATTGAAAAAAATCGAAGAAATTGAAAAAATTCGAAAAAATCTTTGGCATCAAAGTGAGGCCAAAGGCTGAGGCCTTCAGCGCTCGGTCTCCCGGTTCTATAAACTTGTTTAAAACATTTTGTTGAAATTTACTTTCCTTTCATTTAGACATGGATACGTCATATTTGGTCCATCTTTTTATTTCTTAATTTTATTATGTGTTGGTTTTCGTTGTAATGTTTAAACTTCGCTTGACTCATGTTTTATCTTTTGATTCTTTTGGTTTTTGAATTATTTTGTGTATCGACACGACTTGTCTGATTTTGTAAAACATTATAAAAATTAATTGATGACGTGTCGGAATTCCGGAACAGTTTAGTCAACTAATTTCCGTTCAAAAGAGCGATAAGACCTTNAATTAAAGAGATTAAATCATGATGAATGAGTTTACCAAATCTCGTCTTGTTTGCCCACGGAGGTTTCGATTTAAGCTAGAAGTGGCTATTTCATTCTCTAAATTTGCACATATTAACAATTGCTTAAGTAAATTTATAAATTCATATTATCTAGTTGGAAGATGAATGATATATGATGAATAAATAGATGGAAAATAAAAAAATGACCAAAAAAAAGTGAAAATATGAAAGTGACATATTTGAATTTACAAAAAAATAAGAAACTTTTTATGTATTAAGTTGTTCAATAAATTTGTTCATCTGTTTTTAAAGGGGGAGGGCCGGTTGAGGCGAGTTATCGCAAAAAATTTTTCGGCAAACGTAAAAAATGTTCGAAACGATGAAAAAAGTGTTTTTGAGGAGAAATCGAAACAAATTTTTTTTGGGTGTTTTTTGGCCATTTTTGTAAATTTTTATTGATTGAAACTTGCTGTAAAAAAGACCAAAAGACACCTAAAAATAGCCAAAAAACACTCAAAAAAATTTTTTTCGATTTTTCCTCGAATCCAATATTTTTTTTATCGTTTAAAACATCTTTTACGTTTGTGAAAAAATTTTTGAAAAAAAATTTGTTTGCGATAACACACCTCAATCAGCCCTCCCTCTTTAAGTATTAGTTTGTTCACTTAATTGTGGCGGCTACTTTTTTGAGTATATTTTGCTAGGAAAAACGGTTTTCGATTAAATTTTTTTCAGGATATGGTAAAAAGTACTCAAGAATAAGGGCAATATGTAAAAGTACGACTGCGCCGAACGGAGCCCCTAAGCATAGGCTTAGGCGCAGGCCTTGGCCTAATTGGGACCCGTTTGGCGTGTTCGGCGCCCCGTTTGGGGTTCCGTTCGCATGTTTGGCGCGTTTGGCGCAGTCGTACTTTTACAAATTGCCAGAATAGGATGGTGCAGTTAACTTTTTGAATTGAACAAGTTTTCGTGTCAATAAACAGTTTTTTCAAATGAAAGCATTTTGGTCCGTGAAAAAATCACCATATCTCTCCCAATTCAGCGCAGATTCGCCTGTTACACTTATATGAAGGTTTTCCAAACGCTTATCGATTTTCGCAAGATTGAGTTCTGGAAGGAAAAGTAATGTATCTCCGGGGTTTTTCGACCCGCTGAATCGATTCCCGATGTTGGAAAACCCCGTAGAAGTGTAAACAAGCGAATCTGCGCTGAATTGGGGGGGGGAGATATGGCGATTTTTTTGTTTTTGTGGTGGAGCTGTAGCCGGACAAGGAGGTGATACTTGAGCTGGTTGAGCTTTTTTGTGTAGCAACTTTAACCATTTGCTGATAAAGAGTAGAAGAGTTCTAGATAATTTTAAAATGCTGATATTTGGTGTAGAAGTCAATTTTTGACGATATTTTCGACTTTCATAAATTTTTTCTAGGAGCTGCGCAAGAATCTGCCGTTATTTTTTGTCCTAGACCTAGGTATTACGGTCAAAAATGACTTCAATTTTTGAGCTTTTTAGGGGTATAAAGTGAGACCGAGCACCATCGACGCTCCTGCGGTACTCGGCCTTCGGCCTCGCGCTCCGAGTGAGCGCCTGAGGTACTCTTGAACATTAATCCAAGCGAAGCTTCTGAGCTGTTCCCGAGCGGCGCGAGGGTTTTTACGCACGGGGAATCGATTCTCGCAAGAATTGAGCGATGGAAAATTTCTATAGCCCTATAATAGGGTCCTTTAGGGCCCAAATGAGCCAACATGGAAAGTGATATAAGTGTCAAAGCCCGGCAGTTTCTGTGTTTATGAGGATTTCTTGGTCGAAAAACGGCTCAAATCAGATTCGTGTTTTTCGACCAAGAAAATCTTCTAGACACAGAAACTACCGGACTTTGACAATTATGTAACGATTCTCCATATTGGTTGGATGCTTTGGCCCTTAAAGGCACATATCCAGGGCATCAGAAAAATAAAGATTTCGAACAGGACTATAGAAAAATGTTCATCGCTCAATTCTTGCGGGAATCGATTCCCCATGCCTAAAAAAGGGATAATTTTATTGAAAGTGGGCATTGTTTTTGCTGTGTTAATTCGATAAAAAATGTTGGGGCAGAACTTTTGAATCACCCTGTATAAGCAACGCCGATTTCATCGAATTTTTGTTTATTTTCTTTAAAATCAAAAGTTTGGCCCTAACGGGAATCGAACCGATCTCGGTCTCAATTCTGCTTAAAACAGGTTCCGCAATAGAATCGAGCTTTGAGACGAAGGGCATGTCACAAAATTTTTTTGACGGGGGCTGTAGAATCTTTAACTTGTGGCTCGATGCTAGCTACATGGGGGGAAGGGACAGTCCCCCTCCCCGTTGGTAATGTATGCCGGGAGCCCAATATAAAAGTTGCATAACTCAATAAGTTCTATCAGAATATCGACTTAAATTTTCATCCTGCGTCAAAAAATTTTTTGTGACATCCAAAGCTCGGTTCTCTCTCGCGGAACGTATCGGACGGTCGGCTTCTCTACACTCTATAAGCATGCAAAAATTTGTATTAAGTTTACTTTCATTGTTTGTTAAAAATTATTTGTAAGTTTTGTATCAATTTTATTTAGAAGTTCAAAAAGAAAATCGAGATCATTTAAGGAACCATGGCAGTAAGACTAGACAAAGACCAACATAAATCTTGCATGACAAAAGAATATATCCACATAAATTATACATAAACAAAGATGCATAAAAATCCAAAATGTACTTAAAAATAAAAAATTGGGGAGAAGAAAAAAAGAAAGACCTGCTTTTAAGAAAAAAATCAAAATAAATGTAGACAAGTGGACAAAGAAAAACCATTCATCTTCCATCAAAATAATACAAATTTCTATTTTTATTCGCTGGCATAGCCGCGTTATACATACCCGTATTTAAATATTGTTGGTTGTAGGTGCGATTTCGATTTTGATTTCCATAAGTGGGATACAAGCGAGATGGGAGGTCATCTTCTCTTGGGTAGCGTTCATTGTAGAGAGAAGTGTTGAGACCAGAGGTGTTGATATTCACTCCATATGGTCTATTGCTGACTTGTTGTCGGTAGGATGTTGAAGGGTATGATGTGGTTGATGGATAAGCTGGAGTTGATGGATAAGCAGGAGTTGATGTCCACATTTGTGAAGGGATGCGGTTAACTGGGGTTTGTAGAGACGCTCCATAGTTGTGGTTGACGAAATCTTGGAGATTGTCGAGTTGGCGGAGGCTTTGTGCTCGGTTATGGAGGTAGTTTCCATAGTCACCGGTGAATTGCATCGGTCGTGAGCCATAGTTATTTTCTCTGCGTGAATAGACCGGATCTGTGTAACCAGGTTGACCAAGTAGTTGTGTTGGAGGGAGGTATTCCGAGGCTGTCATGAGGTTCTGTGCTTGTGGTTGGTATCTAGATGTCTGAGCTTGATATGGTTGAGCCAAAGTTTGACTTGAGTACAGGTTCGTTCTTGGTATAGAAGTGTAGTTGGTATAGTCATCAAGTGGGGGAGGCGGTGGTTGTATATTCGATCTATAGGTTCCAATATTTTCAACTAGTGGTCTTTGACTGCCTATGCCCAGATTTCCATAAGTTCCTTGTTCCGCCAATGTTCTATAGCCTCCTAGATCGGCTCCAGTCGATCGATAAGTCTCAGCTCCAGTAGATCGAAAAGCTCCTAGATCGGCTCCAGTCGTTCGAAAAGCTCCTAGATCGGCTCCAGTCGATCGATAAGCCTCAGTTCCAGTCGATCGAAAAGCTCCTAGATCGGTTCCAGTCGTTCGATAAGCTCCTAGATCACCACCAGTTGTTCGAAAAGCTCCTAGATCGGTTCCAGTCGTTCGATAAGCTCCTAGATCACCACCAGTCGTTCGATAAGCTCCTAGATCTTGCATCGGCTGTCGATTTATCTGTCTCAATTCATCCGCCACATTTTGCTGATCCAACAAAAATTGATTATTCAAATAATTCGCATACTGAGACAGCATATTCGTCCCCGTTGTGGTCGTCATATCCATTCCACTTGGATATCTTCGAGATGTCCCCAGCAAATCATCCGTCGTCATTTGATCAATATATTGAGCCGATCTTGTCTTCCCATACCCCATAGTATCATCCATCAAGTCGTACATCGATCTTGAAACCCCGCCATACGTTAAATTATCATAAATCCCATATCCTTCAGGCTGGGCCAAAATCCGCTCATAATTCCTCGGTAGACTACCATAAAATCCATTTTGTGGTGCTGGTCGATATGGATCATACGGATTCCTTGACGTGAAATCTCTTCCTCTTGGTGATAGTCGACTTTTTCTTGGGTAATCCACTCTCGGCAAAGAACCATAATGTGGTATCGTCGAGCTATAGTCTGATGAAGCGACTGGAGGGTGTATGGTCGGAAAATATCCATTTTGCGGTTGATCTTGTAGGTATCGTAAATCGATAAGGGAGCTGATTTTTTCCCGCCTTTGTTCAAGTTCGTTTAGAACACTTTGTTGTTTCAGTTCGATATCTTCAGCAGTTTGATTTTCCGTGAATCCGAAGCGTTTCTTGTCCAACTTTTCAGTGGCTTCTTTTAGCCGACGGTCGTACTCATCAAAATATCTTCTTGTAGACTCCAACAAGTCGATATTATTTTCCGATTTGGATATAGCCTCCCAAGTTTGCTTCTTTTTAGGCACTCCACGCCTCTGGTCATGAGATGACAACCCTTCAGTTTGGGTCTCCATTGATTTTCTGTGCGGCCCAGGTTCTCCTCTCAGTTGCTGTTTCAAGCTTGTTGAAGGCAATATATAACTAAGTGTTGTATAAGTACTAGTGGCAGTACCATATGAAGTATAACTTGGTCTTGAAGTCGACGGTTCACATTGACATCCAACTGATTTCTTTCCTGGCGAAGGTGATCGGTAAAAACTTCTCGTATCCGTGTCTTGCTTCGGCACGACTGAGATGATTGTTCTTCTTGAAGGAACTATCTTCGCTCCTTTAACCAGCTCAGCTGAAAGACCGCATTTAATAGTTTTCGGCAGCGCATCAACTTCCGGCATCCTTCCTTCTGGTAACAATCCGGTATTCAACATACGATTGATCACATACTGCCTATGACTAGCTTCAATTTCAGTCGCTTCTAGGAACTCTTTCCTCCTTGCCAAAACTTCTCTCAGTTCTTTCTTCACCAAAACCCGCATCATGGCATCAGAAGTTTTTGGTGGATGCACCTTGCCCGGAATCCCACCATTCATTGTAATCATCTTCGTCTTGGGAGCAGTTTTATATGTTGCTCCAGGCAATATCGCTGGATCGGTCGGGTGTACCATAGACGATGGACTTGTTGCTCTTGAACTTTCATACGATAGCGCCGACCCTGGTCTATAGTAAACTCTCTGGTGTTGTTCTTGAGCAGATTTCGGACTAATCTGTGACGGATAAAATCTTGTCGACGTTGGAATTCTCGATGTCGTCGCTGTGGACATATCAAACAACAAATGTGATCCCCCGTTGCACATAGTGCTGACATCTTTTGGCTCGGGAGCACTGGGGGTATAATAAATGGGTGCGGTGATTGGTGGAGCTGGTGCGCCAGTCGACGCAGGATGGTATCCACCATAGGTTCCGACTCCAATTCCAACGATTCCAATCGAGGCTGATGAGGAAGGTACTTGAGAGTGAGGTGGCAAAGACGGCAGTTTTCGACGTCCCATTTCAGTTGTGCTGCTCTGTGTGGATTGCAACAGAACATCCTCCTGTAAAGGGTTTGAGAATTGATTTTTAAAAAAATGAATTTTTAGGAAAAAGAAATATGGGAGATTAGCCAAATACTTTTATTTTTGTAGGACAAGGGGGAATTTCTTAGCTTATTTAAAAAATTATGAGAAAATTTACAAGTTTCTATCATTTTTGGACTCATTAAAAATTAATTTTCATAGATTTTAATTGATTGGAAAGAAGTTAAAAGGCTTATACTTAGGCTTAAGCTTAGGCTTAGACTTAGGCTTGGGCTTAGGCTTAAGATTGAGCTTAGGCTTAGTTTTGGGCTTAGACTTAGCGTTGGGCTTATGTGTAGTCGTATTCTTAGACTTGGACTTAGACTTGTGTTTAGGCTTAGGCTTAAGCTTAGGTTTGGGCTTAGACTTGGGCTTGGGCTTAAGCTTAGACTTAGGCTTGGGCTTAGACTTGGGCTTGGGCTTAGGCTTAAGCTTAGACTTAGGCTTGGGCTTAGACTTGGGCTTGGGCTTGGGCTTAGGCTTAGGCTTGGGCTTAGGCTTGGGCTTAAGCTTAGGCTTATACTTAGGCTTAAGCTTAGGCTTATACTTAGGCTTGGGCTTAGGCTTAAGCTTGGGCTTAGGATTGGGCTGAAGATTGGGCTTAGGCTTAGTCTTGGACTTAGGCTTACGTGTTTAAAAAAATCAACCTCTTTTTAAAATCCCATTTTTTAGTGCTTTATCCCAAAACTTCCTCTAATTGAGCTCATTTTTCATATTTAGAAACTTTTGAGCCTTTTTAACAAAAACATT
>OZJO01023892.1:0-12826 GCA_900406225.1 Acrobeloides nanus | reverse complement strand
TATAGGAGCGGACCGTTGTCACCACCACAATAGGCTCTGCCACGGGAAACCCATGAGGTGGCTCGTGGACCATAGCCCAAGTTCACGACGCTCGTCAATTTGTTATAGCCGTCGATCCAGGGAGAGATTTTTGCAGCAACTTTGGCTTTCATGCGGTCGAAGTCGGCCTGGGTATGGAGCAACCCGGGATGGACGAATCCACATGAAGTCAGGGCGGGGAGAACGAAAAGGCTGAGTAAAAACAAAGAATTACGGCTCTTCGACTTCATACTAGATGAAGTTGTTAAACAATGATAATTCTGCTGATTTCCCCGCCGTATTTATACGCGATTTTTCTCACCCGATTCTATTGATCCATCCGATTTTTGTCACCGATTCTAGCGACTCATGTTCCGACGTCCTTTCCTTCTTTTGTTCTCGATTGAGCCGCTTCACTCGGCACATTCGAAAATAGAATTTTGTTTATTCAGTCACATTTTTTCGGGCAGTGTTCCTCGTGATTTGCGATATAATAACTAGATTTCCATGTACATTCTAAATAATGTACATTCGAATAAAAAAATTGTATTTCCATGTACAGATTTTCGTGGCTACCGCTAAAACAATGTCATGCAAATAGAGACGAAAATAGATATACTTGCACTTTTGTTATTCGTCTTGATTGTTGGCTTTTATTTTTATAAATGAATTCCCATTTTCCGTTTGATTTTCAACTTTCTTCTCAAATTTTTAAAACTCTCATCCTACCCATATTCGTTCGTATACTTATCGAGGCATTGAACAATTTCCGATCTTCCGCTACTTAAATTGGACAGCTACACATATTTGCAAGACCCTTAGATAATAATCCAGCAAAAAAATTTTAAGTCCAAATACAATAAAATCGGTCGACTGCGTGAAAATTGGCTTTGAAGAATGCCTCCTCCACTATTTCTTTCTACAGAATTACTCATTTTTATATGAATTTTTATTCCTATAAAAATTTGACGTTGATCTGGACGTGTTAAGACAATAAAATCGATAGGATATTGGTCCCTGATCACGGAATCGAGAGAAAAAAATTCTGAAACATCACCCCTGTGGACCTGGGGGGTAGGGAGGTCAAAAAATCGATTTTTCAGGATCGACTAACATCTACTGCGAGAACTCCACCAATGGCTGGTGGCTTGACGGCCTAGACGAGAGTGAAATCGAAGCCAATTTCTATAACATCCAAATAGTGAATATCAAAAGGACATTTGCTGTGTGCACTAATATCTACGGAAGTTGTGATAACTCAACGGTTTTCCCGTCTTGTCCTCCTTGCATGGGAACTAGCTTATGTGAAGACACTAGTCTAGACTGCTCGAATTATCTAGGGCTGTGTAACAATCCTGCTTATCGTAAGTTCTAGAATCCCTTTTAAATATAGAATTTTAGATACAACTCTCTGTAATCAATGCAAAAGAACGTGTGTAATTCGTGTAATAATTGATCTTTATTTAAAGGACCACTGAACTTTTGAACGGACCTAAAAAATTTATTTTTAAAAGTAAGAGGAATTTTTGATCATTTTTTGTTTTTACGGTACCCCTTGAAAGTTTAACCCTTTCGTGATATTTGCTTTTGAAATTTCCTTCAAAGTTTTCAATGTAAATTTGTATTTAAACGAGAGGAAATGACCCCGACCGGGATTAGAAAATTCAAAATTTCATTTGAAAAAATTGTGAATTTGTTATCAAAATTTTATTGCAAATCGATTATACTCACGAAGAGCTATTCAACGAGTAGTCGATGTCCATATTTTGCATTTTGGGAAGTGTGTAAAAAAATAGTGTGTTTTTTGGAGAGATTTCGACGATTTTTGGCACAATATTTTTTACATACTTCCCAAAATGTGAAATATGGACATCGATCACTCGTTGAATAGCTCTTCGTGAGTACGATCGATTTGCAATAAAATTTTGATAACAAATTCGCAATTTTTTTAAATGAAATTTTGAATTTTCTAATTCCCGCTGGGGTCAATCCCTTTCGTTTCAATACAAATTTACATTTGAAAACTTTGAAGGAAATTTCAAACGCAAATATCTCGAAAGGGTTAAACTTTCAAGGGGTACCGTAAAAACAAAAAATGATCTTAAAAAATTCCTCTTTCTTTTAAAAATAAATTTTCGAGGTCCGTTCAAAAGTTCCTTTAACTATACTGTTATTATTTCTTGCTTATATCAAATACAGAGAGGGCATGAAGGCAAAACAGTATTGAAATCATAAGTCTCATAGGTATTGGTGCAAATCGGGAACGTGTTCTTAATGTTCACCATTCAAGCGTTATATATGTTGCAACCGATATTGAGATTCAACCGACTTAGAGACGGTTAACCGATTATGAGTTCCCAAGATCGGTTAACCGATTTTGAGACAGGCTTAGGCAAGCCTGTGCCTAAGCATAAGCCTAAGCCAGTATCAAAATAGGTTAACCGCCTCTGAGTCGGTTGTTTGATAAAAAGTTATATTTAAAACAAAGTAAGGTACTTTTTTTCAAGTTGTACAAAGATTTTTTGCAATACTGTATGTAGCAAAAAATTTTATTCTAAATCGTAAAAACTATGTAAATAAGTGAAATATGCTATCAGAAATTCTGTGATTAACCATTATTTATAGAAATTGTTTGGATTTTTGTAACAAATACTGAAGTATTTGTAGCAGCGGTGGGTTGCTTGGGAAGTATTTGTAGTGGCAGTGGGTTTCCGGGTTTCTTAAAACCAGGCAACATTTTTATAAGACGCCACATAGCTTTTCGGTATCCACCAATTATAAACAACGTAATCAATGAGTTTAAAACAATCATAAATTGAATAAGAAAATCGGTGTTCACCCAAAATATGTTGGATATAAGTGGAGAGAAGGCGGGGTTTGAAATCTGGATGAGATTACAAGTTAAATTGATGAAATATAACGCGGAATAAACGTTCTGAATGAGGATACAAATGGCAATTCTAAAAGATTCTTTGAGATGTTGCCTTTGTTGGCTCTGTATCTGTTGCCTGAGACGTTTCACCAAAACAGAGACCACCACAAAAGACATAAGGAGGTTTAAAAAAATGAAAATAATGTGTATAACTTCTGGTATTGCGGCAGCTATGTAAGAAACAGGAAAATTAGGTGGAAACGAATAAGTGTATACGGAATTTGACCACATAAAAAATGCAAAGACCGCCACATATAGCCGATAGAGAAAATCGAAAGTTAAAATGATGGGGATCATGGTTCGAGAATTAAACAGTCTGTCATATTTTAGAGGCGAGAACACGGCTATGAAGCGATTCAGAGAAAGAAGAAATAACGGGAAAATAACATTAGGGTTCACCATATAGTTGATCCATAGTAGAAGCTTAGAGATGAAATTATTGAAACAATGTTGGGTCAATGAACAGATCGGGCTTGAAAAACAGTCTTCGACGCACGCTATTTGGTCTAAAATTAGCATTTTATAAAAGTTTTGGTTTTTTTAGATTTCTTTGTGATTTTGTTGAATTTTGAGATTCCTTAGATTTCTTAGATTTGGGTCATCCAGATATTACGTAATCAACTTTTTGGTGGTTTACCCCCCCCCCCCCCCCCCAATGTAATCATCAAAAATGCACTAACATAATCACTTTTTATGAGGAGGACCGAACCTCCCCCGGGTAATTGTCAGTTTGTGACATAAAATCTCTACCAAGGCCTAGGCTTAGGTTTTCTTGGTTTTTGCATTTTTCTTAGCCAGGATTTATACTTCCGTCGCAGAGCAATTACGTTTATAGTGCGAACAATATTTCCAATGTCATTTATAGTTGCTGTCGCGCGNCTGTCACGCGACAGCCTGCGGTGTCGCAATTTCTGACCGCGCGACGTTGCGCGACGCGATACAATAGCAGCCGAGTGGCAAAAAATTTGGCTCCAAGCGGGATTCGAACCCGCGAACTTATGACCTGTAAGCCAATGCTTTGTCACTGCACCACCGAGGCTTGTTATGGAGAAACGTCTTTTCAAGCCAAGTACTATCAAGCGACAGACTATAAACGACAACTCGCGACGCATCGCGCGACACAAAAAATGCACTGTTGCGTCGCGACGTGATGGAAGTATAAATAGTGCCTTAGACTTCAGGGATTTCTTGGGGCGTTAACTCTTTTTTTCAATCGGCTAACAAGGAATGCCATGCATGAACAAGGGGGGGGGACAAGCTACCTCGGGGCTATATGTTGTCGACCAAAAAAAAGGCCGCCATCTAATTTTTTGGCTCGGCTATATAGCTTTGAGACTTGGAACTTCGAGGCTATATGAATCTTAATTTTTTGCTCGATGCTAACTACATAAGAGAGGGGGACAGTCCCCCCATTGATAACGTATGAGGAATGCTCACCTGATGCAACACCCCCTATAACCAAAAGCTCCGTGGGGTTTTTAGTTTAGGCAATGGTTATAAAAATGCCAAAAACGACTCCAGTTTTTCAACCTGTTGGTGTTTACTTTAATCGAACTTTTAAAAATTTTATCCAGGTGGCAAGTGATCAAACTCGCTGGAAACATCCTAAATTTACGCTATCCAAACATGAAACTTTTTTGGCAATCCTAGATTTGGCTTATATGTTTAAGGCTGAAATGTTTCCAAGTTTTTTACGTTTTTCTTGGTTCAAAACGAAAATATTTGAAGATCGTCTATTACCTTTTGAAAATCTTGCACGTGTTGCACCAAGTGAGCATACCTTGTAAGATATGTTTTCAAAAAATACCTACGTTGCAACGTGCCATTGCTTTGATAGCATTGATTGGTGCAATTCCCACACTCTCCTTTGCTCAAGCAATCAAAATCTGCTTCGAAACACATTGTTGCATCATAAGTATCATCATCAGCTAGGCATCGATCAAATAAAACCGAATATAAGAGCTCAAATAATGCTTGGTTCAATATGATCCATTTGTAGTTCCCTTCGATTTTGCCAAATATTGATAGAAAAATGATCAAACATGATAGTGGGATACAAATAAAGTGCAAAAAATGAAGATTAAACGGCAAATAACAAAAGAATGTTACGATAGGACCCCGATTGCTTGCCCAGTCGCTCTGGAACAGGCTGGAGTTATAGTTAGAACAAAAATCGCTGCTCTCCGACATTAGAAATAAATCAAATGGGAGGTAAATTGCCTACTTACACTCTTAGTAATTGGTTACATGCGCAAATAAGTTGTTGCAAATAAGTTTGTTTCGAAAAAAGTCGTTTTGCCAACTTTAATAATTGATGAGTTCTCGATACTTTACAAGTACAAGCAAATGTGACTCTAGGCGCCGCTTTATCGGGCATATCATATTCATAGAAATGCACAAGGTATTCGTAGAAAATATAAGGCAAATTTAAGTTTAAGAAAATCCAAAAAACTATGGCAACAAGTTTTGACGTCAGTTCAACAAAGTTTAACAGCAGGCCAAATATTTATAAAATTTCCATAATTTTTCATCTTCTACAAGGCATTTCTTAGATCTGGTGGCTAAGATCAAGAATTCGGCCAAATTTTCGATTCTAACCAAAACATGCCTATTAGGTAACACGTATGTTTCAACCACGCCTGACCAATGGGGGGGGGGGAAGTGACACCCCCCCCTAACCTCGTCGTGAGCGAAAAATTTTTAAAAATTTTTTAAAAAACATAAGGATCCCCCCTTATTTTTTTCGAAAATTTTGGAAAAATTGGACCAACCTCGTAATTTGGGGTCCTCACAGTAATAAAAATTTGGACCAACCGCATAAATGGGGGCCCTCACCCCCCGTAGTTGGGCCCCTATGGTTTCAACCCATAGAAAAACGGCAAAAAATGTGTGCCGACATATCGGAAAAATATCTATAAATTTTGTGCCAAAAATGAGGTGTTTTTCAAAACGAAGGATTCCATATCTTTCTTAAAACGTCGATTCACAAAAACCCATTCTTACCCTTATTCAGGAGGATCTCCTCGGCAATCTATAAGACGACTTTTTTTAAATTGGGCTTAAAATAAACAACTAGATAGGTTTTGAAGCATGATTACCCTTGGCAGAAAATAGGTCCTTCTTTTCAAAAAAAAGTAAAAATTCCATATCTTTCTTAAAACGACGATTCACAAAAACCCATACTTATCGTTATGGAGGAGGGTCTCCTTGAAAATCTACAACACGACTTGTTTAAATTGGACTTAAAATAAAAATCTACATAGGCTTGAAAGGAACATGTATATGCTATTGGGCTGTAACATAAGTTGTTGCCGCCCAAAAATATATAGAAAATCGGCATTTTTCGCTCGTCTTCGATGAACTTTTTTTTCAATAGTTGGTAAGAGTATATGCTGAATACGATTCAATCGGTCTTTTTGAGCGAAACTCATGTTTTCGTGTCAATATCCAGGCTTTTTCGAAAAATTGGGGTTTCAAAGATGTACCCTAAGTTAAAAATGTTGATATTTCGCTATAAAACTCGGTTTGTTATGAAATTTTCGATGTTCCTAGGGGTTTTCTAAGCGCTGAACTTTCTTGGCTACTTATTGACAGAACTTTCAATTTTGGTAAGTTTTGGCTTCATTTTCGGTGCTATAGGGTTATTTTATATGAAAATGCCTATATTTAAGATCTCAAATATAAGCAGTTTCATATAAAATGACCCTTATAGCACCGAAAAAATGATCTCTCAAGCTTCTGGGCCTACTTTTTTCTGCTAAGGATTCAATTAAAGGGGGGGGGGTCCAACTTACGGCCGGGTAGAAAATTTTAAAAAATTTTTTTAACAAGTGACCCTTTAGGGGTAAACTTTACCCTTGAGGATATAGACCCTCGGGAAACATCATACCTATTTTGAGTCCGTTCCCAGAGGTAACGGACTCAAAATAGATACAGGAGGGGTTCCCAAAAATTTTTTGATGGAGATTGAGAGATCTCCTAAAGAACTATCTACTGAGTATCGAAACGAAAACCAAAAAATTCAGGTTTCCTTTTCGATGCTCAGACTCGTTCAAAACTTCTGAAAATATTTGCATATTGTATCCTATTGGTCATCTAATAACATGCAAATGACCGCAAATCTTTTAAATTCGCTAAGATATTTAACTTTCTTTGGGGGGAGGTTGTGCTGAATGATACTGTAAAATCTATTTCAAGGAAAAGTTCCAAAAAATCGCCGAGAGCATAGCCTAGTGGATAGCATTACAGATTTCGAGTTTGAAGAGCCGGGTTCAATCCCGCTTGGAGCCAAAACTTTGCGTATAGTTCGAAATTGATAAAAAATTTTGCTTAAGCGTAATTTTATGCGAAAAACACGATGGTGGTATTATTTTTTCATGAAAAATTTTGTACAAAATAGAAAAATCATTTTTTTACCTATTTTTACTTAAATCTTGAGTTTAAAAAAAGTTGATTTTTCTATTTTTTACAAATATTTTCAAGAAAAAATAATATTACCATAGTGTTCTTCGCATAAAATTATCCCTAGGCAAAAATTTTCATCAATTTTGGACGATGCAAAAAGATTTGGCTCCGAGCGGAATTGAACCCAGCTCTTCAAACTCGAAGTCTGTGATGCTAAAATTTTTAGTGAAACCTCTTTATTTTGAACTTTTCTTATTGCTTCAAGTATAGCTAACTCGTCGTTTAGTGAATTTGGTTTTTGAGGCGGAATTGGAGCTAAAATTGTTGAATAAGTATAGTCGAAATTTTTTTGTCTACCACGGAACTTTTTATTGAATCATGCAAAAATTCGTTAATCTCTTATTAGTTTCAAAATTGTTTATTCTAATCCTGTCATCCTATCTAACACACAGCAAGCGTAGAGGCAAAAAAAGAGAATTTGCTATGTTTTGTGTCCGATCTTGATACAAAGGTCGATGAAGTATGGCCTAGAGTATTAGAGAACTGGTTTTCATGTGTCCTATGCTTTTTTAACACAAATTTTTCACTGAGACTGATCAAAATTATCAGTATCGATTCAATTGCTAAAAAATGTTTAAAAAGAACTAAACTTCGATGTATGATTATTATGTACGTGAATTCTTCTCAAATTCCATTGAAATAATCAAATCATGGAATTTGTTGGAATATTGCTCTTTCTATATTGGTTGAATTGTAAGTTGCTAAGGCTAAGAAAATTTTCAAATTGCTAAAAATTTAGACGGTTCTACTCAAAAGCCTTGCATACCAAGAAGTGTGAATGGCGATACTTCTCGAATTGTTTGCGTCTGCAACTCGACCTATTGCGATGAGTTTCCTCCATTAGGGACTTTGAATCCATACGATGTGGCAGTCTACACATCTTCGATTAGTGGGAAGCGATTCGAAAGAACGACTGCCACTTTCACAGATATTCCGCCATTTGGGCTAGGAAGTCTACTTAGAAGCCTCACTCAACTCAAGGTGAAGCTGGACGATTCGAATCAGTATCAGAAAATGGCTGGTTTTGGGTGTTCGCTAGGAGAATCTCCGGCATATCATTTGTTCCAGAGCAAGTTGAGCAATGAATCGAAGACGAGCTTGTTGCATGCTTTTTTCGGACAAGAAGGTATGGAATCAGGGCTTCGATCGGTTTAATTCGAAAATCAGTTTTCAAAGTCCATTTTTCAGGCAAAATGAATAGTTTTCAGGAAAAAAATTCAGGAAAGTAATTTTTCGTTATTGAAATTTTTTTCAATTTTCAAAAAATTCAAATATTCAAAAAAATTGAAAAAAATTCGAAAAAATTTTAAAAAATCAAAAAAATTGAGAAATTCTTTCTTTTGAGAAAAATTGAAAATTGTTCAATTTTCAAAAAAATTGAAAATTCGAATTTTTTGAAAAACACATTTTCAGACTCCAGGGCCGCCTTTCAAAAAAATTGAAATATTTAAAAAAATTCAAAATTTCGAAAAATTTTTTAAAAAATTGAAAAATTTAGTTAATTTTTAACAAAATTTTTGACTAAAAGGTTTCCTTGAAAATATAATAAAAAATTTTTCTTGATAAAAATTTTCATTTTTCAGTTTGTTGATCCAAAAATCAGGAAATTTCTTAAAAATCAGAAAAAATCGAAGCCCTGTATGGAATTTTTGATTCAAGTACTCATAAGGAGTGTTGAAATCAACGTGGTTCCGGAATCGATGCTTCGTATCATTGATTCAACTGATTCATTGGCGCATCTTACATAACTCGTTTTAAGGTATCGGTTATTCAATTGGACGCGTTCCAATATTTACATGCGATCATCCAGAATATGGTTGTATTCAGGACAACGTCACCGATGATTTCAATCTAACACACTTTAGCTTAGTTGGATGTGATTTACAATTAAAAGTACCGGTTTTTGGAAATTGAGAGGGTGTGATAACACAGTGCAAACCACAAAGCCCATAAGCAAAAATTCACAACAATGGGGGATCAAACTAGCACTCTTATCATGCAAGTTAGGGATTCTAGACGACACTATAAGACCTCAAGATATGACAATTTGTTGAATTTTTAGATCCCTCTCATAAAAAACGTTCAACAACTCGTTGGAAATGAGCTCAAGCTCTTTACTTCACCTTGGTCTGCTCCTGGCTGGATGAAAACAAATGGACAAATTACCGGAAGTGATAATATAAAAGGTGAAGTAAACGGCCCATATTGGCAAGCTTGGGCAAACTACCATATTAGGTAAAAATCAATGGACGAAAGTATAAACGTATAAATAATTAGGTTTTTTGAAGAGTATGCTAAACAAGGAATCAATTTCTGGGGTATGACAGTTCAAAATGAAGGATCTTCGACAGGGCTTGTTGGTGTTGATTGGGCTGCTATGTGGATGGGTCCTGAAATGACAAGGTTGGGCCACTCTACATAGGATAAGACATTGTTTTATAGAGACTTTATCAAAGAAACATTGGGCCCAGCTCTCAGAAACCATCCACTAACCAAAGATATCTTTCTAATGATCAACGATGATCAAAAATGGTTGCTGCCATGGTTTACTTATATTGTAAGTTTCGTCCATCCTCTTTCCCCATCTATTCAATAAAATTTTTTGCTCGTTTAATGAATTTTATTCGAAAAAAAAACCAAAAAAAAAAAAAAACCATTTTTACAGTAAAAATTCATCCGTTCATCAGACACCTTCTAACTTTAACAGCCTATAAATTTTAGGTTCTAAGTGACCCCGATGCAGCTAAATTTATCAATGGTACAGCTGTACATTGGTATGAAAACTTCTTAGCAAACCCTGCGTTAACACTAGGTCTAACTCATGCCCAATTTCCTAACCATGCCTTGTTTGCCTCAGAAGTAAGTATTCTATTGATCTATAAACGTTTCAGTGCTCAGGCTTTATTGAAATCTTGGCAATAGGAACGAATGCACCGCACAGTTTTTTAAGGAATTGACAACACAGGATCTTCCGCACAAGCATCTTTCGCACATTCTTAAATTTTTTTCTCTCAAGTTTTTTAAAGGGATAAGAATCAGGGATTAATCTCCGAAAAAATTGCCAAAACAGCCTATATAGGCGTGAAATCATGCTTTGTAAATGTGCGAAAAATCCTGTGTGGTAGATCCGTGCGGAATTTTTGTGTGTGAGGCATTCGTTCCTATTGCCAAAATCTTGACAGCATTACAAAACGTTTAGGCAAGTAATGATTATTTGGACAATAGTAACCATTTGGGACTTTGGTCAGATGCAATTGCCTATGCATCGGATATTATTGATGTAAGTAAAACCAGGGGAATCTAGAATATCCTAAACTTTAGAACACCCTAGAAAATAAACAAACAATCCTAAAAACCCTCTTTTAGGACTTTCAACATTGGGTCACTGGCTGGACGGATTGGAATAGTTGGCTAATTGACTTTTCTTATCCTCCCATCGTTATAAATCGAACTATAGATGAATTCTATAAAAATCCCGTTTATTATGCTTTGGGACATTTCAGGTAGGTGAATGAATAAGTTTTAGTCTAAGACTATGCTTAAAGAACCAGTCTACTTTTGGAGAAATGAAGCCATTTGATAGAGCATAAAATTTGGAGCATTTTTTGCTTTTACGGCACTACTTGAAAATCTAACCGTAAAAAGTTATATCAAAACAAAATTATAATTTTTGAATTCAAATGAGTTTGGACATTGAAGCGAAAAGCCGGCACTCAGGCATCAATCAGATTGTTTATTGAAACAATTTAATAAAACATTATAAAATTCAAAATCCTTGAACATTTAGAAAGAAATAAATACAGCATTTTTTATAACTCGACGAGACGGATAAAATGACACCAAAATTATCGAATTTGAACAATGTTTTGGGTTATTGAAACGAAAACTCTGATTCAGAATTTTCGTTTCAATAACCCAAAGCATTTTTCAAATTCAATAATTTTGGCGTCATTTTATTCGTCTCGTCGAGTTATAAGAAATGGTGTATTTATTTTTTCTTAAATGTTCAAGGATTTTGAATTTTATAATATTTTATTAAATCGTTTCAATAAACAATCTGATTGATGCCTGAGTGCCAGCCCTTCGCTTCAATGTTCAATCTCATTTGAATTCAAAAATTACAATTTTGTTTTGATTATAACTTTTTACGGTTACATTTTCAAGTAGTGCCGTAAAAGCAAAAAACGCTCCAAATTTTGTGCTCTATCACATGGCATCATCCCCAAAAGTAGACTGGTCCTTTAAGCAATTTAATGCAATCATAAGCCTAAGTCTTAAACTAAGCATAAGTCTTGTATATTTTTTTAGCAAATTTGTTCGCCCAAACTCTATCCGAGTCAATCTCGGCATTACAGGAATTCAAGGTATTTCGTTCCATAGCGCTGATCTTCTTAAAGACGATGTCGACGGAATCGGATTTTTGACCTCTTCCAATCAACACGTTGTTGTTCTTCAAAACCGAGACAACAACAATCCATATCAACTTTCCATCCAAGATGCGGGTATTTCAGGAAAAGAAGTAAAATTGACTATCGAACCAAACTCTTTTGTGACTCTTGTTTGGAATAAAATTTGAGCTTTTTATGAATTTTACTAAATACAGGGTGGACAAAAAACCGTACTTTTGCGATTTTTCGAGCATTTTTTTGCTAAAAAAATTTTTTTAAATTTTTTTCAAAATGACCCTGTGGGGGGTTTTCTATGCGAAGAATCGTTTGCGAGCATTGAAAAATCTTCAAAACGCTTCCTTGACCATGAAATCGTTAAAAATTTGAAAAAAAAAGAAAAATTCTGATTTTTTTAACGATTTCATGGTCAAGGAAGCGTTTTGAAGATTTTTCAATGCGCGCAAACGATTCCTCGCATGAAAAACCCCCCACAGGGTCATTTAAAAAAAAATTTGAAAAAATTTTTTGGCAAAAAATTATTCGAAAAATCGCAAAAGTACGGTTTTTTGTACACCCTGTATATCTTCGTAGGAAATGTTCTAGTTTTGATGTTATTGAAAATCAGCACTACAAAATGCTATACCGTATTTTCCTAATAGAACGTCACCCATCGAGATGATTTGATAAATATAGCGCCATGGCGTTCTATTAGAGATAATAAAAGCCAATTTCTGTAAGGATTGACCCTACGAAGGCACAATATGCAAAAGGTCTCCCGATCAACCTGAAAATGTTATAAACTATAGTTTTCAGTTATTCTGAACACATTTATGCTAAAATTTTCATGGGTTTCATTTTCGGATGTCGATATCCTGCTACCGACCATGATTTCCGTATTCACGTCAGTTTCTAAAAATTCCGAAGCCTCTATCTCGCGTTCCCTCAAGGCTAGCATCATGATCTTGGGGTCATTGAATAGCTGGTGATGTGTACTACAACTTTTATTTTTACCACGAGTGTCCGT
>OZJO01023891.1:0-38411 GCA_900406225.1 Acrobeloides nanus | reverse complement strand
ATTATGATATTTCTGATTTCGACCTCCGGGATCGAACCCTCGCCCTTCGGAGTGCGAAGCGAGAGCTTTATCACTTTGCCACGCGGTATTAAACATTTTTGCCCGAAATTTGGAACAAACTATATAGCATAGTCAAGTGGTCCAAGGCACCGCCCGTCCGATCTGGCAAGTTAAGCAACGTTGGGGACCGCCAGTTTCGATCCCACTAGGGCAAAAATTTTTATATTCAAACAACTTTTTTCCCAAAAAATGAAGCAAAAATTTTTTGCAAACAAAGTTGTTTGAAAATCAAAATTTTTTTCTCGTGGGATCGAACCTGGCGGTCCAGACGTTGCTTAACTTGTCAGATCGGACGGGCGGTGTCTTGGACTACTTGATTATGCTGTATCAAACTTCGCTCGAACGATCACTTGGTCGACCACGTCACTTGATCTACTATGATCGATTTTGATCATAGTGGTTTTGACTATGATCGATTTTGACCATAGTGATTTCGGCTACTGAAACGGAATATAAAAAAGATTTTTTAAATAGGTGGATGTTTACGCTGATTGTTATTTCATCGTATACGGCTCAACTAGCCGCATTTTTGACGGTCGAAAGAATGGTAACGCCGATTGAAAGCGCTGCTGATTTGGCTTCTCAGCAGAGGATTAAATTTGGAACTTTAAGAAATGGGTCTACGATGGACTTCTTCCGAGACTCGAAGATCCCCATCTATGAGAGGATGTAAGTGTGTTTGTGTTATCGAGAAAATTTTTCAAAAATTGTTTAAAAAATCGAATTTTGATCAAAAAATCGATTTTTTGCCAAAAACAAGAATTTTGGCAAAACTCAACATTTTGCTTATACATAAAAAACTCAAAAAAATTGCATAGGTGGTCAACAATGATCTCCAATACGCCAACGGTGTTCGTTAATAGCAGCAAAGAAGGTATTGCAAGAGTCAAGGCGGGAAGTTACGCCTACATGATGGAGTCATCGATGCTTGAATATTACATGGGAAAGGATTGCCAACTACAAACAATTGGTGGACTACTTGACTCTAAAGTAGTTCAATTTTTTTTTATTTTTTTACCAAAAAAAGAAAGTAGTCAACGGAAATACGAATTCAAGCTTATTCTTTCTTCCTTTTAGGGATATGGTGTTGCATTGCCGAAAGGGTCACCATTACGAGAAATTTTCTCCAAAGCTATTTTATTGCTCCAAGAAAGGACGATTTTGGAAGCATTAAAGAATAAGTGGTGGAAAGGTGGGCAGGTTTATAGATTTTGTTTCGAACTTCCGAAGCGTGAAAACACTTCGGGAGTTCCTTGACCCTGAATCAAGATAGTGTATTGAAGCGAAAATGAAAAAAATCGGATTTTGATCGGATATCTGACTACTTAGAGTTCTTCTATGCGAGAAATAAATAAAAATTCGAATTTTAGTTCATTTTCGCTTCCTTATACATAATACCTTCCCTGAATCAGGGTCAAGGAAGCTTTTCACGCTTCGGTAGTGCGTGCAATCGATTCCTCGCATTGAAAACCCCAGAAACGAGTATTTTCGTGTAAAAAACTAAAAAATTTATTTTCGCTTCAATACACTGACCCTGAATCAGAGTCAAGGAAGCTTTTCACGCTTCGGTAGTGCGTGCAATCGATTCCTCGCATCGAAAACCCCAGAAACGAGTATTTTCGTGTAAAAAACTAAAAAATTTATTTTCGCTCCAATACATTAACCCTGAATCAGAGTCAGTTTATTGAAGCGAAATTTATGAAAAAATCACGAAAATCCCACTTTTTGGGACATCCTGTATGAAACATTTTTTAGTAACTACCGACTGCCCAACTGTCACGGATTCCCATTCTTCACTTGATCGTGTGTTCGGGATATTTTATGTGCTTTTGGCAGGCCTGATTGTGGCGGTGCTTCTAGCCGCGGGAGAATTCTGTATCGAATCAAAACAGCAATCGGTTCGAATGAGGCTCACACTTCTAGGCAGATTTTTCAATTGGCTGTATTCTCCGACGCGTTTGGCTCCCCCAACATCAACGCCGAGAATGCGTTCAACACGTCTGGATACGATGAATGATTTGACTAATAATTCGTAAGCTAGTAAATCATGCATAGAGAGACGATAGATTTTTAGACAAGTTCGCCAACATGAAGGTCGTAGTTGGCTTCTCGACGATGGCTCACTACCAAAGCTTATACCTAGTTCCACAAGTAGAGAGGACTTTAGGCGTATCAGCCGATTGATTCCACCCGGAGACGAGGTGTTGATTAATCGAAGAATTTCCACGATTATTTCATGAAAATGATTTTTTTATTGTGTTAATAATACAATCGTAAAGAGAATGCTAATGCGAATATTTTTGCCCAGAAACAAGAATTTTGGCAAAAATCGAATTTTGACAAAAAAAAATTGTCCAAAATTCATCTTTAGGCGGGATTTATACTAAGACGCGAGATTTTTGTTTACAGGGTGTCAGAAAATTACGGGGCTACTTGATTTTTCACTTTTTTAAACATTATTTTGCATGTTAAATTATTGTTTTTATAGATAAAAATGGTATTTAAAACTTCTGATTTCCGACCTGCTATTATTCGAATGTACGAAAAAGGGAAGAGCATGAATAAAATTGCGGAAGATCTTGGTATAAGTCGGCATGCAGTACAAGATGCGGTTAAGCGATTTGAAGAAACCGGAAGCAACAAAGACCGACCGGGAAGAGGACGAAAGAAGATAGCCCGAAGCAAGAAGAATATTCAGTGAGCGATAAAGATCGTGAACAACTTCCCGAAGCGTCTGAAGAAGTGCATTGATGCCAATGGTGGCTATTTTGAATAATTCTTGTTGTTTTATTGTTATTTGTTGTGTTTTGAATAAACTTTGTTGAAAAAATCAAGTGGCCCCGTAATTTTCTGACACCCTGTATACTTCAAAAAAATGCATGGAAAAATGAGTTGCGGCGTCTTGTCGCAGCGGCATTTTCGAACAAAATTGAGGAAATCAATTTGTTGAGATTTTTCATGCCTTGGGGGGTCCATTAGGAAATGCATTATAATTTTAAAGACATGATAATCTTGACAAAAACATTTCATTTTTTATTTATTGGCAAAATTATGCAATAGCAAAGAAAGGTACAAAACATAAATAAATCATGTCGTACGACGCGTCGTACAACAAAAATGCATTGTTGCAAAATGAACTATAAACGCCGTCGTATGACACAAAAATGCACTGTCGTAGCGCGACACAACGGAAGTATAAATCCCGCCTATCGCTCATCCAAAGAGGATTTAAATTGATAGAGATACGGCGAAGATGCTGATGAAGACGCAGCGTCTTCCGCTGCGGCTAAGTATAAACGAATTTGCGTCTTGCCGCTGTGTCTTCAAAATGCACTAAGACGCGCGCGTCTTGCGTCTTAGTATAAATCCTGCCTTAGGCGTATCAGCCAATCGTTTTCACCCGGAGACGAGGTGTTGATTAATCGAAAAATTTCCACTATTACTTCATGAAAATGGCTTTTATTGTGTTAATAATACTAATACAATCATAAAGAGAATGCTAATGCAAATAAGAATGCTAGTAAAAATAGATAGGATGTTGTTGTTGCAGATGTAGTTGTCGTTGCAGCTGAAGTCGAAGTAGGACTTTCAACTGGATCTACCCAATCCGCTAAGAAAAGATTAATATCATCTTTAGATGACGCGTTTCTCGAGCTTCCCCACACGAGTTTTGTTCCAGCATAATTCATCATAGGAAATGAGTCAAAATAGATCTTGTCAAAAGTGACCTAAGTGAAGTCAAATTTTTGAAAAACCTTTTCACAGGAAAGCACAACTCACTTGCTCCAGCCCAGTGCCATCATCTCTGATCACCCACAAATCAAAAGCTCCAAAACCAGCGGTGCTCGCATGATCACTACTAAATATCACGCGTTTATTGTCGCTCAAGTAGTAGGGTGCCCAGTTGGCTCCACCAAGATGCGTAATTTGGCGCATGTTGGTCCCATCGATGTTGACGACGAATAATTCCATCTGTGTTGGTGCCACCAAGTTATAGCTAAAATCGAGTCTTAAAGGATCAGTCCAGTGGGGAGAAAGGTTGCAATTTTTGTTGATATTCGTAAAGTTCATGAAAAATGGAGCATTTTTTGTTTTTACAGTAAATTCGAAATCGTTATCGTTGCCGAGATAATCACGTTTGAAGTTAACGATTTTTGAAAAATCTGTGTATCACAACGAAAACATGAACGAAAATTCAAAATTTCAAACGCAATTTTCTCGAGAACCATAAGAATTTAGAATATGTTGTAAAAATAAAAAGTGTTCAATTTTTCATGAACTTTTCGAACAGTGTTGCCCCGTGTACACATGTATTTGTGTACACATGTGTTGTGTACACACGAGCGAAATCGTCGTAGGAATTGAATTTGAATTTATTTCCTTTATAGATTTGTTATTCATGATAAAAGAAAATTTTGAGTCAATGTGTTCAACTCATGAGTATTTATGTGTACACATGTGTACACACTGTGCACACATGAGTACTCGTGAGTTGAACACATTGACCCAAAATTTTCTTTTATTGTGAATAACAAATCTATAAAGGAAATAAATTCAAATTCGATTCCTACGACGATTTCGCTTGTGTGTACACAAACGTGTACACATGTGTACAAACGTGTACACGTGTTGTGTACACACGAGCGAAATCGTCGTAGGAATTGAATTTGAATTTATTTCCTTTATAGATTTGTTATTCACGATAAAAGAAAATTTTGGGTTAATGTGTTCAACTCACGAGTACTCATGTGTACACTTGTGTACACGTGTGTACACAATGTGTTTGTGTACACAGTGTGTACACATGTGTTTGTGTACACGTGTGTTGTGTACACGAACATATGTATATTCATGTGTACAGGGGACAACACTGTTTTCGAATATATAATTTTTTCATAGTGTTTTTTGCAAGTGGTCCTTTAAAATTGAAACATGGAATGCTGAAAAAACTAGCAAACAATTGGGAATGTCTTTTTTTGAGAATACACGCAAAAATCACCTTAAAAGTTTCTTGTATTTTTCAATATCCTCGGTTGTGTTCGGCCTTGAAGCTCGAAAAATTAGCCGCTTACCATCCGGGCTAAAGAACGAACCACCATCATACCTAAAAAACTTTACTTCCATCTTATACCAAAAAGTCATTTTTCCCTGAATCAAGAAAGAGTTTTTACAGTGAAAATGTATTACCCAGTGACGTTTGTTATCTAAAAGAAATTTATGTGATGAAAGGAATGATTGTAAGAGAGACTACCTGTCTAACGTTAGTTCCATCCGAGTTCATAATGTACAAGTCCAAATCCCCGTGTCTCATGCTAGTAAAAGCGATCAGCGAGCCGTCCGGCGAAATAACCCCTTCCGCATCGTAGCCAGGGCTATTGGTTAGCCGTTGAATTATATTCCCATATTCATTGATTTTGTAAATATCGAATTCGGGGTAGATGTCCCACGTGTATGAGGTGTTGCCTAAAATTTAAGGGGGGATGCACATCCCGTCCGCTTCTCTGGCCCTGATTTAGGGAAAAATTGTTTTTTACCGCGAAAATTTTTGTATAAAAACTTTATTATACATTGTGATCCATTTTCATCTAAAAATTCGTAATAGCAAAAATTTTGCTGTAAAAACAATTTTTTTCCCTGAATCAGGGTCAGGGAAGCGTTTTCACGTTTTAGGAATGCGCGCAATCGATTTTTTTCTCAAAAATTTCGCTGTAACTACCAATTTTTCCCTGAATCAGGCTCAGGGAAGCTTTTTCACGTTTCTAATACTTACATAGTTGCTGCAGAGTTTTGTCATTTTTATAATTTGGGTTGGCAGCACTACACGTTTTGTATGGACAGCTGGCATCGGTAATTGTCGAAGAATTGATTTTAACCTAAATTTTTTTGTGTTAGCATGAAGATAGACCAATTTCCATGTACACTGGCAAAAGTCCCAGCATATAGTGCGTATCTGTTGTTGTCAAAGAAGTATGAGCACGTGCAAACACCCAGGCCTGTGCTCATTCGATGCAAAGTCTGGGTTCGTGGATCTTTTCGTAGGTCTAGTTGGTAGATCTAAAAATGAATATGTGACTCTTAGTAGCTCTCATTTTTGGGAATTTTGGAGTTCGAATTAACACGTCGAGACGTGGAAATCCAGAGAATTTTGGGCAAAAGTTATCGGACTCAATCGGGACTCGAACCCGGACCTCCTACCGTCCAAGTACACTACCATTGTGCTAACGAGACCTCCAACTGATGTGTGGTAATTTCTGATGAATCGTCATTTTTTCGCTTTTTTCGTTTCGATAGTACAATGGTAGTGCACTTGGACGGTAGCCAGGAGCCTGGTCCGAGTTCGAGTCCTGGTTGAGTCTGAAAACTTTTGCCCAATTTCAAAATTCCCTGTGACTCCTAGTTTTGGACTCATGTATATACTTGATCACAGGTTGTTCCATATCCCGTTGCTTGAAGTGTCAATTTCTGATCGTCAAAGCTAAAAGATTTATTTTATATTACAACCCTGTTTATGAATACAGTCGACTCTCCATATAGTGACACCCCCCCCCCTTTAATTCGATTAGTGATCCCTGTATAGCTTTTTTGATGCATGCATCCCTGCGTGGTCGTATGACATAAACATTAGGATTAGTATTAATCCTTATTTCCCGCCATACGACCACGCAGAGATGCACCAAAAAAGCTATACAGGGATCACTAATCGAATTGAAGGGGGGGGGGGGTGTCACTATATGGAGAGTCGACTGTAATTTCAATTGCCGGCAATTCAATGAGTGCTATGGTAGTGCATTGCGCTGCCGGAGAGTTCGGCATCACTGGCACTGGTAAGGGCTCCCCAACTAATAGTCCAAAAAAAAATTTTCATGAGGTCTACAATCGAATTTTGACAAAAAATATGAATTCTCTCTATCTTGACCATTGAAAAAAAGCATCTGACGACGCTAATCATACCTGAAATAGCCTTCGGCATTTTCTCCACCAAAGGTGATCTGTTTGACATTTTGGAAGTGGACTTCACCCTGAAAATGCACGACACCATCGTACGAATCCGTTTTGATGTCTTGCCATGCGATTTCTACAACTTTGTTTACGTTCATAAAAAAGGATGAAAAGCTTCTACCTTCTTCATCCTTTTTCGCATGAATTGGTTGAAAATCAGCGGACATTTTTCCATTCCAATTTACATCTGCAACGAACAATTGGTACGCTTCTAAGCCACCACTATTCCTATCACTAGCAAAAACAATTTTCGATCCATTCGAATTGAAAGCTGCATGTATTGTTGAAACCGTACTATTAGAGATCTATGCGCAAATGACGTTTTTTATTTTTTGAAATGACCAGTCTACTCGGAAAAAAATCTATGTAAAAATAATATAGTCGGAAAATTCATGAAAAATGAAGAATTTTTTGTTTTTACGGCATGTTCTGAATCGTTGTAGTTTTTGAAATAATTGCGTTTGAAATTGCTCATGTTTTCGTTGTAATACACAAATTTTTTGAATTTTTTAAATTTTCATACCATGAACATTGTAACAATTTCAATTTTGATAACTCGCCGAGAGGAATAAGATGACACCAAAATTATCCATTTTGAACATTGTTTTGGGTTATTGAAACGAAAATTTTGATTCATGTTTTCGTTCCAATAACCCAAAACAATTTTCAAATTGAATAATTTTGGCGTCATTTTGTTCGTCTCATTTAGCTATAAAAACTTGCTACAACGTTTATGTTATGAAAGTTGAAAAAATTGATTTCCTCAAAAAAATTCAAAAAGGATTGTGTATTACAACGAAAACATAAATAATTATCTCAAAAACAACGACTCAAAACAGCAAAAAATTCAATTTCTTTCGATTTTTTCAATTTTTTCGAATGAAAATCGAAAAAATTGAAAATTTGATAAAAATTTGAAAAAAACTGAAAATTCGAAAAAAATTGAAAAATCTGAAAAAAAATCGAAAATTCGATAAAAATCGAAAAAATTTGAAAAAAATCGATTTTTCTGCAACAAAATTCAAAAAAGTTTATGTATTACAACGAAAATATGACCAATTTCAAACGCAATTATCTCGAAAACTACAACGATTCAGAACATGCCGTAAAAACAAAAAATGTTCCATTTTTCATGATCTTTTCGAATATATTATTCTTACATACGAGTTTTTTCCATGTGCGACTGGTCCTTTAAATTTACTATTTCAATCGCATTTGATTTCAAATCTAGGGTTTTCAAAACAGAGATTGACCATCCATTGGTGCCATTCACTCTTGAAGTGTAGACGATTTTCGAGGTATTCGGTATGAATCTGGGAAAGGAGTTTGAGGAATTGTCATTGGTCAGTTTTTGGAGGTTGGTGCTGTCGAGGTTAATGCTGTAGAGTTGAAGTTGGCCTAATGGAAGAATTCCATAAGTCCTAAAAAATTTTTGAAAGTCTTTGACCGAACCTGCGGGGGGAGGGGGACCAACGTTGCTTAACTTGCCAGATCGGACGGTCGCCTTACTTATCCACTAAGCTATGTGAGCAGCGCTTTTACAAGATTATATTTTTATTTTCAAATCTTACATCATCATTTCAACAAACTGGTCTGTCGTCATCAAGGTGTTCGCAGTGTCATTCGGGTTATATCCATGAAAAACTATACTCTTTCCATCGGGGCTGAATGAAGGGCCACCATAATATCCAACCATATTTGTTGTTAGCTAAAATTTTCACACTTATAGTCTGTTTCAGCGAGAGAAAAATAAAAGTGTTACACACATAGTTCAGTGGATAAGTAAGGCGACCGTCCGATCTGGCAAGTTAAGCAAGTTGGGCCCACAGGTTCGATCCCCGCGGGGTCAAAACTTTTATTTTCAAAAAAAAATTTTGGCAAAAATTTTTTGCCTTATAAAAATTAAAAATTTTTTTTGAAAGTCTAAAGTTTTGACCGAACCTGCGGGAGGGGCCAATTTTGCTTAACTTGCCAGATCGGACAGTATTCTTACTTATCCACTAAGATATCTGGGCAGCGCTTTTATTTTTTTCTCGCTAAACAGACTTTTTTTGAAAAAAGTCCGGATGAGATGGCCAAGTGGTAAAGCTCTCGCTTTGCACTCCGAAGGGCGAGGGTTCGATTCCGGAGGTCGAAATCAGATTTTTTGTAGTTTGTATGATGAAATCTTGAATTATGATATTTCTGATTTCGACCTCCGGGATTGAACCCTCGCCCATCAGAGTGCAAAGCGAGAGCTTTACCACTTGGCCATCTCGTACTTTTTTTCCATTGGCAGTGGAAATGGACTTTATATAAGGATCTTTTTGTCACCTACTAAAGTATATGCCGCTGAAGCATCGCTTGCATCTCGTTTATATAGAGCTGTCGAATTGAGGTGTGGCATGTATCTGGAGACAACTAAGGTTTTGCCATCGGGTGAAATAGCTGGCTCTCCTCGATAGTGTCCATCATTAGGGTGCCCGGCTAACGGTGTTGTTTGGTTAATAATATTGCCATATTTGTTGACGACAAAGATATCGGTGTTTGGGATAATGTCTTTCACTGGCCCAAATTGTGTGCCTATAGTGATATGGAAATGAATTTTTAACCAAGTATCATAGGAATCAGTTGGTAAAATAACAAATAAAAGGAAACAGTTTTTTACGAAAAAGAAAAATCACGCAATTTGCGCAAGCTTAGTTTGAGGGGGGGGGGGGGGAGAAAAGTTTTTTAGGTACCTCACGGCGCGAAAAAAAACAAAAAAGGGCATGGTATGGGTCAAAATTAATTTTTGTTGTTAAAAAATCGAATTTTGAATTTTTGACAAATTTTTCAATTTTTAGCCAATTTTCCAATTTTATACAAATTTTTCAATTTTCGACGAAAATCGAATTTTGGCCAAAAATTCAAATTTTGAGAAAAAAATCGATTTTTTTAAACCAAAATTAAAAATAAATGTCGCCAATCGCCTCAGCTTGCCAAGAGCTTCAAAACGAGTACCATATCATGGGTATTTGGGGGTTTTCTCCATGGCCGAGTGGGTAAAGTGACTGATTTGCACTTTAAAGGCGCTGGTTCGAATCCCGGCTCGAATTTAAAGTTGTTTAATTATCATGACAATTTTTGTATATCTCTATTTTACTCTCTAACACAATTTTCAATCATTTTTTGGTATTAGACTCTTGCTGGAGCTGTATAGTAGTGCAAGACTTAGCCTTACTGTATAGCTCCAGCAAGTGTGTACCAACCAAAAAATGATTGCAAAGTGTTTTAGATGCCGAAATAGAGATATGCACAAATTTTCATGAAATTTGGAGAATCTGAAATTTGTACTGAGATTCGAACCCGCGCTCTATGAGTGTAGGCTTAGCACGTTAGCAACTCGGCCATGGGGAAAACCCAAATCCCCATGATATGGTACTCGTTTTGAAGCTTTTGGCGAGCTGAGTCGATTGGTAACATTTATTTTTAATGCTCTTTTCAGTTTTTTGCGCGCCGTGCCCTAATGTCATGAAATGAATATCTTACAATAATTCTTCAGTTTTTGATCATTGCTGACATTTAATGACTTGCATACAGGTGTAGGACATGTTTTAACTGCTGAATAATCGGTTGTATTAAATGGCACTACCTAAAATTTGGATTAGTTGAATTCGCAAAAAAACTTGGGAGCTCTTCCCCTTGGGTAGACGCAACAACAGGATTCCAAAAAGTGATACTTGTTTGAAGAAAATTTTATAGAACAATATCCTCTAAAGGCTTAGGCCTAAGCTTAAGCCTAGGCTTGGGCTTAAGCTTAGGCTTAGGCTTAGGCTTAAGCTTAGGCTTAGGCTTAAGCCTAAGTCTTAGCCTAACCCAAGCCTAGATCTAAGCCTAAGGTTACGGCTAAGCTTAAGCCTAAGCCTAAGCTTAGGCTTAGGCTTAGGCTTAAGCCTATTCCTAAGCCTATCCCCAAGCCTAGGTCTAAGCCTAAGGTTACGCCTAAGCTTAAGCCTAAGCCTAGGCTTAGACCTAAGCCTTTAAAGATGTTTTTCCATAAAATTTTTTTTAAAAAAGTATCAGTTTTTTTCCTGTTGGTTATGTCTCCCCAGTGGGAAAAGCTTCAAAACTTGCATAGTGAAAATTGCTCTCGAAAGTAGTATAGTCGGTCGTAGGCCAAAAAATGGGACTTTCGGCTATGCCAATCGTTGTGCTAACTCGAGCCGGGAGTTCTTGTATGTCTTGGAGGTTGAATTTGTAGACCTGATTGCAGCTAGTTCCATACGCTCCTTCCCTGGCTGTAAAAACTATTTGATTTCCATCATCACTAAATGTTCTATTAAACAAATCACATTTGTAGGGAAAAATACTTGAATCTGGGGAATGTGTTTCTGCCAGTGAACGTCAATTGTTGTATGTTTTGAAAATATTTTTCATCCGGAAAGGTTAAGGATCCTTGTGCATGTAGTTCTTGAACAAAAATCAACAAAAAGTGAGTTATCAGAAGAGATTTTCTTAACATTGTCGTGTTTCAATTCTAACAATTTTCTATAACTATAAATGATTGTTATAGTATTTGTTGGGCTCCTATAGCCTAGTGGCTAAGAAGCCAGGCTATCAATATGTAGGTGCGGGTTCGATCCCACCAGGAGGCAAGATTTTTTTCAGCGTCAAAAACTGATAAAAAATTTTGCCTAGGGGTATTTTTATGCGAGAAACACGAATTTGCTGTTATTTTTTCACGAAATATTTTGTAAAAAATAGAAAAGTTAATTTTTCTACTTTTTACAAAAAATTTCGTGAAAAATAACAGCAGATTCTTGTTTCTCGGATAAAAATCTAGCAAAATTTTTTGTCAGTTTTGCATAGTGAAAAAGAATTGTCTCCTGTCGAGATCGAACCCGCACATAATATTGATAGCCTGACTCCTTAACCACTAGGCTATGGGGGCCCAATTTTCAGCGGAAAACAGAGTATAACATAATATTGAAAAAAATTTAGACTATTTTTTAAATAAAAATCTTGCTGCCAGACAACTAAACTATATAGAATCTATGAACTTTGAAAGAAGTAGTCTGATTTATAGACGATCCAATTTACGACTAATGGAGAAATCCAATTTACAACTGATAAAGAAATTGGTAACATTGGTAAAGATTACTCGAAATGTTGCATCACCTTATATAAAATGACTTGTTGTTATTTTGTCTGTGCCTCGACTTTGTGCTTTATAACATATAATCAATTTAGACTGAACTATAGCAGAAAAAATTCAAATATGTGATAATGCTTTAAAAGAAGGACTTTAATCTTTTTCAATCATGTTTGAGTATGATGAGCCAAACATGATGCTAGGTTGCAGTAGCATCATTCAAGGACCAGACAACTCGGAAAAAAGTTGCCATAATTTGTATATATTCAGAAAGTTCATGAAAAATGGAGCATTTTTTGTTTTACGGCATCTTCTGAATCGTTAACAGCTTGGAGGAGATTGCGTGTGAAGATTCGTCTGTGTATTACAACGAAAACATGAACACAATGGTCAAAGCTTTGAGTAAAAAAACTCGTATAATGAGAAGAAAATAATTCAAAATCCTTGAAGATTTAGAAAACAAATAAAACAGCATTATTTATAACTCGACAAGACGAATAAATGACACGAAAATTATCGAATTTGAAAATTGTTTTGGGTTACTGAAACGAAAACTCTGATTCATGTTTTCGTTTCAATAACCCAAAACAATTTTTAAATTGGATAATTTTGGTGTCATTTTACTCGTCTGATGGAGTATAAAAAAGATTTTTCCCGTCGAATTTTTTAAAGGACCATTTTTCATCAAAAATGCAATTTTTTAACAAAAAATGCCTATTTTTTACAATTTTTTGTCAAAATTTTAGGCAATTTTTCGTCAATTTTTGACATGTAAAAATTTTTTTTGGAGGATTGAAAAAAATAACCCCCGGGTTATTTTAGAGGAAATACGGTATTCGGAAAGATCATGAAAAATGGAGCATTTTTTGTTTTTACAGCATGCTCTGAATCGTTGTAGTTTTCGAGATAATTGCGTTTGAAATTTTGAATTTGTGTACAAGCTCTTCGTTGTAATACACAAACTTTTTTGAATTTTTTGCGGAAAAATCGATTTTTGCATCGATTTTTTCAATTTTCATCAAATGAACATTGTAGCAATTTTTTATAGCTAAATGAGACGAACAAAATGACATATATATATAAAACTTGTTCCAAACAAATCGATATTGTTTTTCGTTCAAAAAACTTAAAAAGACAGTAAAAATTCAAATTTTGTAATGTTCGGTAAACAACTTTTATTGTTTCAGGCAAAATTCACATAAAAAACACAAACTTCTAACGGCTCTATCTCCGCGAGGATAGAGTTTTAGCAGCTAATTTTTTTGATTTTTACCGCCATGTCGGGTATGCTCTTTCCGAATATACCGGACTTTTTTAAATTCTTGACCGTCAACTCGTGTGTGTTTGAAAATTCGCTGAGAACTTTTGTATTAATCGGATCAATGGTATATTTAAGATGTAGAGGTGTTGCTGATTCTAAATTGCCAAGTGGAAAAAAATATACATTGATTTTAGTGTGGTTTCTGGCCCTATCTTTATAGGGGTAATTTTTTCATTTTTGTCTAAGCCCCATACAATAAAATTTCTCTCAGCGTAGACAACGAATTGGGTCTTGAGCGACCACTCATTGTAAAGCTGGTGATCAGACCTACAAATATTGTCTAAGCACCTCTAGAAGGTTTTCGCTTCAATAAAAAGTTAATCGCAAAACTCTGAAAAAATTCCGCATTTTTTGGATGGGTTTTGTCACAGATCGGCATTTCTGACACAGTTGCGTGGCTTTTCAGTCAAAGATACTTGTCAAATTTTGTAGCCCAGATTCCCAGGAAAATTTTGGTATGTTGGATTTGGCTGTTTGGTAACATTTTGACTGAGTTATGGCCATTTTATTCCTGGAAAATGGACATTTTTTACGTTTTAGGCCGAAATATACAAACTTTTTCAAAAAATGGGGGTTTTTCAATGGTGCAAATTAATTTTCAAATGTCGATATTTGGCTATAGAAGTCAACTTTTTGACGAATTTTCGACCGTACTAGGGTTTTCTGGTCGGGGAATCGATTGCGCGCATTGCAAAGGCATGAAAATGCTTGCCTGACCCTGATTCAGAAAATACAAAGTTTTTGAGACACTTTCGGGGTATACCCCCTCGTAGGGTACCTTCCTGTGGTAAAAAAAATCCTTCAGATTCGTGTTCCCCATGCCGAAAAACCCCCTGACACCAAATTTCAGCCAACAATACACCATTGAAAACCCCTTTTTTAAAAGTCTGTATATTGACACGAAAACATTTAACTCAAAAAATATATTCAAATCACAATGGTTTTACACAGAATGAAATATTTTTCATTTTATCACGTGGTGGTTGATCCAAATCTGATGCATTTATATTGCTCATATCGGTTAACCATTCATATTTCATTTCCATCACCAAAGCATAAGAGTCCGTTTCATGTAGCACACAACTACGCGTAAGACACTGATTAGTAAATTGATGGAAAGGTATATGATTTCTAGAGAGGCTATATTTTACATCAAGTTGAGTGTTGTTTAAAAATGTTTTTACAACATCAAGAACCCTTTCTTCTTCAACGGTCAAAAATTCGAACTTTCCAACTAAAGAAATGGGGTTTTCATGCGTACGATATAGCTAAAAAATTGTTTATAAATAGTCAATTATTTGCATATACCTCAAACCACTGCCCGATAAAATTTTCATGATTTGTTATACTCCAATCAGGGATAGTCAATCGGTTAGCTCCATTTAATTTGCCATTACAAAATAAATCGAATACTTCGCCATTTTCTTCATCTTTAAAGTCCAAACGGTTTAGTCTAATTTCTTTCGGTGTCGACGGCAATTGTTCAAGTCCGAGAAATGCAGCGATGTTACTATTTGTACCTACCTTAATAATGAGAGCCAATTCATCGACTATGATGTAATTATCTCAAATAATTAAAATCATACTGTTTTTTTATACAAAATATGGACAAAACTGAGAACCGCTCGGGTACAGTTGAAGGGTCGACTCTGTGCCCAAAAACAAATATCCAAGCCCTAGGGCCTATCTCCCATCCCAGAGGCTGATTTCCTCCCCCACTAGAGCTCGAGCCCTAGGGTTATTCGGTTAGCATTCAACTAGAAAATACACAACTAGAACCGTTTCATAATGCCATGCAGGAACTCGAAAATACAACCGACCCTCTTCCCAGGGCCAATCATCAGCCCCAGTGCAGAACCCCTATCCCAACGCTGAGCACCAGAGCCAATCCTAACTCCTTACCATAAGCCAACACTCTTCCCATGGTCAATCGTCAGCTCTAGCCCGATCAATTACTCTACTGCCGAGAAAACCCCCAGAGATAATTTTAGTGTAAAAACAAAGCAACTATCGATTTTTGCTTCACTACATAGACCCATTCCCCGATCAGGGTTTTCCAAATTTTTTCACGGCTCGGGGCCGGGTGCTCGGTTCGAGGTCGGGTGCTCGGCCCTGGGTGCTAAAATATTTGGAGCTAGTATACTTTGTTCCTGTCAACCGACAGGAGCAAAAATGAAAAAAATTTTATGCGAAAAATCGATTGCGCGCATTCCCGAACCTGGAAAACGCTTCCTTGACCCTGATTCAGGGAAAGAATCGGTATATTTTCGCTTCAATATACCGATTCTTTCCGTGAATTAGAGTCAAAGAAGCGTTTTCAAGGTTCGGGAATGCGCGCAATCGATTTTTCGCATAAAATTTTTTCATTTTTGCTCCTGTCGGTTGACAGGAACAAAGTATACTAGCTTCAAATATTTAGCCCGAGTGGATCTTATATCTTGCAGTATTTAAAAATCCCTTACCAAAAATTTCATCCAGTTTATAGCCAATACATCTGTTAAAATAATTTCCCAATTTTCCGCGAAATCTAAATCTACCTCCAGTTTTCTCTGTAACAGGTTTTATCCATTTCAAGAAATCATCACAATTATCTTCACAAATAACTTGAATAGTCTCAAAAACGACATCATTCAAATTTGTCAATAATTCATCGACGGTCGGAAAATACGAATGCCGAGATGGCAATTCATTTCCCTCGATTTCGTTTAAGTTTGTCCCATCAAATTTAATTTTATAGTCAACAAGGCATTCTCTGCCTCTGTCTTCTAATGTCGCATAAAGATCAATTTGATGTCGATCGAAATCTAAGAGTGAAAATTCTCGAAGAGGCAAAATATTTTTGTGACGAATGATGGTGTTGTTCCAAAATTGGTTCACAAGTTGAATTCTTTCAATTTGATCTTTGCTCAAGAAAGAAAATAAGTCGCAGATGATTTCAGGCATAGTCATTTCGAGTGACACTTTCTTTTGAAAGCCAATTTTCATGTTGAATGTCAATTCTTACTTCTAAAAAAGTTGGAGTTTATTAATTTAGCAACAATTTTGAAGGGATCGTAATCAAAAATAATTGATGCTGTGCATACATGGGCAAGCAGGGGGATACTGGGCCCCAAATACGAATTGGTCTCAAAGGTTACTGTCGACCAAAAAAAAACGTCGACATGCGAAAAAGTCGAAATACGAATTCGTATACGAATTTTTTTGGACCCCACGAATTGGAAATACGAAATCGTAGTCAAATACGAATTCGTATATATGTTTTGGGCGTATTCGCCGTCAAAATACGAATTGGTCCATTAATTTTTCCCTCGATACGACGAATTAGGGGGGGGGGTACAGTACCTCATACGTGACCAGGTGGTGGTAATTTTTTTCGAAAAAAGGCACAACCCTATTTTTCACTAAAAAAGCACAAAATTTTCAATACTACATATTTTTTCGATTTGGCGACCTTTTTTTTTTGGTCTACATAACGCAAATTTCGTATTGGGCGCAGCGGGGCATAGCGCCGAGCACAACCTCGGCGCTTCGCGCCAAGGCACAACCCTCCTTTTTCGGCCGGCACAACCGTACAACCCTGGTGGTAATTTATTACCACCTTTGGTCATGTATGCCCCCCCCCCTCTTGCCCAAGTATGATGCTGTGTAATTTTAAAGACTAAAAGAATGCGTATGAAATAAGTAAACTCGTATTAATGCTGTTTTTAGCCTGACAAACATTTCCTAAATATTGAGTTGCTCAATAAATAAGGTGCTTTGAGCGTTGCATCGAATCTTTACGAAAATGACTCCTCAGGAGGTTTTTCTAATGCGCACAATCGATTCCCCGCCTAGAAACCCCCCCCCCCCGGAGGAGTCGTTTTCGTAAAGATTGGGATGCAACTCTCAAAAACACCTTTTTTATTGAACAACCCAATACCAGATTCTTTTTGGCATTTTGTTTTTTTTAATTCAATATATATCAAACAGATTGTTATTTCAATGTAAATTTTCAAAGTTCTAGTAATAAAGACTTGGAACATTTCGAAGGATTTATATCCAAAAGAGCATCCGTCCAAAAAGCCTGTACAAAAAAACAATACAAACTATCTTGTGAATGGCTAAAGCTCCAAGTGCAACAGCAACCCGGAGATTTCAAGGAAAACCTGAAGTATTGAGATCCAAATTGCCCAACACACGTCAACAAATACCCTCCTAAGATGCTAAAAATTTTCCTTTTTTAAATATAAGAATTTTTAAATGAATCCAATTGAAATTCACTGAGATATGGTCATTTAAGACGCGTTATCCCTAAGAATCGAGTTCTATGGGGACCTAGAAAAAAAGTGTCTCAAAAAAGTTTGTTTATTACAACGAAAACATGTGCACAGATTCAAAATTTCAAACGCAATTATCTCGAAAACTACAACGATTCAGAAAATGCCGTAAAAACAAAAAATGCTTCATTTTTCATCTACTTTCCGCATCTATAATTTTTTCATAGTTTTTTTCCAAGTGGATTGGTCCTTTAAAGAAGTTAAAGCCCATTCCAAACATAATCCTAGCGAATTTCTTAAAAGTTAGTAAGGAGCGATCCCGTCCGATCCGGCAAGTTAAGCAACTTGGGCCCGTGGGTTCGATCCCCGGAAGGTAAAATGTTGAGAAATTAAAAAATTTTTATCAAACCCCCTAAATTCGAGAATTTTTGCCTATTTTTATTTTCCTTGAAAATTTTTTCCTTTGCCTGGAAATTGGCTTTAAAAAATTCATAGAATGAGATTACAAATTATGGTAGAATTATCATAATTTAAGATTTTATTTTTTAAATGATTTTTAGGGGCAAAGGAAAAATTTTTCAAGGAAAATAAAAATAGGCAAAAATTCTACGAGCTCGAATTTAGGGGGTCTGCTAAAATTTTTTAATTTCTCAACATTTTACCCTCCGGGGATCGAACCCGCGGGCCCAAGTTGCTTAACTTGCCAGATCGGACGGGATCGCTCCTTATTAAATTTTAAGAAATCTAGGATTATGGATTGAAATGGGCTTTAAGGTTATTTTCAAAATTTTCGTATGCATTTCAAGAATCAACTCCTCCACACGATTGACTCATCACAATGAACACAAACAAATCCTCAAACAAGAACCAAGCTGATTACACGATTAAGCTTTGAGCAGCATTCTCCATTTCAATCGTTTATGTAAACCAAAAATTTCTTTCATCGTAAATTTTTGTCTGTGACCAATTATTTGATTTCCTTAACAAGTTAAAAGAGCAGCGTTACTATTCCCACTTTTCGATCAACAACTTTGTAGTCGTTGATTGAAGTGGGCCATACTCAAGTTAGCTCAAATAGTGTCGAACATCCTTTTTCATCACAATCATCTTAAGATCTTCTCTAAAATGAATCAGCTTTTAATATGCTGCTTATTGGTTATTTTATTGAGAAAAATTGACTGCTCTGAAGACGAATTCCGTCTTCTTAAGGATCTGCGTGAAAACTATGATCCGGTCGAACGACCGGCTCAAAACCATTCCGAGCCTGTTATAGTCCAACTGAAAATACTGCTCCAACAAATTGTCGATGTGGTAAGTTGCCAAATCACCTGTTGTTTTGAAAAAAATTGAAAAATTCATCAATAGCTGAAAAATTCGTCAAAAATTAAAAAAGTTGTGAAAAAAATTGACAAATTTGTCAAAAATTGGAAAATTCGTATAAACTTGAAAAATTTGTCAAAATTGAAAATTTCATCAAAAATTGAAAGATTCGTCAAAAATTGACAAATTTGTCAAAAATTTTTCAAAAGATCATTTTTTAGGGGCGGAATTCCTTAATTTTTGGCGCTACAGAAAGGAATTTTTCCGTTTTAAAGGGGGTGTCGCTTGGGGCCCTATCTCCGAAAAGAGTTTTTCTTCAAATTGGGGCACGAGAAATCAATTGGCGCAAGTCGCAGTTATAAAAAAATTTTCATAACCCCCTAAATTTTTTAGTAAAATTTCTATTTTTGATCAAAAATTGAATTTTGCTCAAAAATAGAAATTTTTACTCAAAAATTTAGGGGGTTATGAAAATTTTTTCGGAATTGCGACTTGCGCCAATCGATTTCTCGTGCCCGAAAATCCCCCGAGTACCAAAAATCAACCAATTTGGAGAAAAAAATTTTTTTGGAGATAGGGCCCCAAACGACACTCTCCTTTAACTTTTTTTCAGGACGAAAAGAATCAAGTGCTCACCGTGGTTCTTTGGTTTCAAACGGTAATGGTTTAAACTTTCGTTAAAAATCGAAGTCTTAAGCACTAGAGTTAGAGATGGAACGATTACAAGATGAAGTGGAATCCGTCGGAATATGGCGGAATCACCTACGTCCGTCTTCCTGGTGATGCCTTATGGAAGCCGGATATCCTTTTATATAATAGGCAAACTTATCTTTTACAGCTTTTAAATCATCAGAACACATTTAGTGCGGATCAAAATTTCGACGCGCGGTTCCCAGTCAATTTTGTGGTGCATCACACAGGAGAAGTTCTTCATGCTCCGCCGGCTATTGTCAAATGCTCGTGTGAAATTGATATTACATGGTTTCCTTTTGACGAACAGATTTGTTTTTTGAAAGTATGCGCTTTGATTTCCATGGTATCCCGGTTTGAACTAATAGTTGAAAAAATGTTCCACGAGTAAATTCAGTTCTCACTAGAAAACGTAGTTTTGTAGAGCGTGATCGAAAATGGTGGACTGCCAATTTTCAACCCATTTGGAGTTGTTCGGGTTACTGAAACGAAAACCCTGAATCAGAATTTTCTTTTCAATAACCCAAAACAATTTTCAAATTGGATAATTTTGGTATCGTTCGTCTCGTCAAGCTATAAAGAATGTCGTCTTTCTTTTTTAAATACACCTAATAATTGAGCGTATTTTTAAAGGAACTTCAAATTCAGGGTTTTCGTGTCAATACACAGATCAATTCAATCCATTTCACAACGGCGTTATGAACTCGTTGTGACATTAGCAGTCGTGAAATTGCAATATGTCGTGATGTTAGCAGTTGTGACGTCACAACGATTTCATAACACCGTTGTGAAATCGTTGTAAACGGGTTGAATTGATCTGTGTATTGACGCGAAAATCCTGAATTCTACATTTATTTAAAATACGCTTAATTATTAAGTGTATTTAAAAAAAGATGGCATTCTTTATGAACTCGAAAAGAAGAACAAAACGATACCAAAATTATCCAATTTGAAAATTGTTTTGGGTTATTGAAACGAAAATTCTGATTCATGTTTTCGTTTCAGTAACCCAAAACCATTTTCAAATTTGATCATTTTGGTGTTATCTTATTCTTCTCGTCAAGCTATAAAGAATGCCGTTTTTCTTTTTTAAATAAACCTAATAATTAAGCGTATTTTTAGAAAATGTAAAATTCAGGGTTTTCGTGTTAATATACAGACCAATTCAACATGTTTCACAACGATTTTACTTTACATTTTTTACGATTTTTAGTATGGTACGTGGACCTATTCTCGAAGTTATGTCGATCTTGTGCTAGATGAAACTGATCTAAGTCCGAATCAATCGATGGACATGACATATTATATTAAAAACGGTGAATGGACTCTAATCAGTAAACTTGATTGAATAATTCCCTTAGGCTGACCGCTAGTCACGATGTTAAATGTTGTGACCTAGTTGTAGCTTGATTTGAATAGGTCGGAGTATTGACACGAAAACTTCGAAAATACGAAACTAGCTACAAATGAATGATTTTTTATGTTTTTTTCCACTTTTTTCATGCTTTTACATATTTTTTATTGTAATTTTCATATTTTTTATGTGTTTTTTTATTAATAATTTTCATTTTTTGTGTGAAATTTTGAAAAATTTTCACGAAAATTGATTTAAAAAAACTTAAGCCTTCGCAAAAATGAAAATTATAAAAAAATATGAAAGTTACACAAGAAATATGTAAAAGCGTGAAAAAATTGACAAAAAAAATCATTCATTTTTAGCTAGTTTTGTATTTTCAGAGTTTTCGTGGCAATACTCCGACCTATTCAAATCAGGTTACAACTAGGTCACAACAAGTAACAACATTTAACATCGTGACTTAGATGTAAGTCACGACATTTAGGCTGCGTTCAAGCATATCAAAAAAGTTGTCAAAAAAAGTCTAACTTTGCCTGATTTTCAATAAAATCGTGTTTATTGAAACGATTGCTCATGAAGCATAAAATCAAGCAACAAATTTTATGCTTCGCGACCAATCGTTTCAATAAACACGATTTTATTGAAAATCAGGCAAAGTTAGACATTTTTAACAACTTTTTTGACATACTTGAATGCAGTCTTAACCTCGTGACTAGCGTTCACCCTTACCGCGCAGCCCTTATTACAAGTTCTTCCTTCCAGGCACCGATTACCTGAAAAACAATACCATGTTCGAAGATGATGAATATTCGGAGCACTTTTTCTATATTATTATCCGACGCCGGACGATCTACTATGGTATGAATTGGATAGTTCCGAGCATTCTTTTCTATACTAGTAATGTGCTCGGGTTTACGCTGCCACCCGAATGCGGCGAAAAGATTACACTCCGTAGGCTAGTTGTTCATTTGGCTGATTCAATGCTAATCATTTATAGAAATTACCAATCTTCTGTCAATCACTGTTTTTCTTGGTATGGTGGCCGAAGTTACACCGCCTACTTCCGAGTCTGTTCCATTAATCGGTTTGTGCTAGACTAGTGGCATCACTTGAGAAATATTATGGAGATTTTAAGAAATCACAGAGCTACTACACAATAGGGGGGTCACCCAAGAGAAAAAATTTTCAAAAATTTTTTCTGAAAATGACCCCTCTAGGGGTAAAAACATGCGAATAATCCGAATTTTACATTTTCGAAGCGAAAAAATCCTGACTTTCTGCCCTTGTCTCGTAACTTTTTGTCCTCCCCCTATACAGTTTTAATCTCTAGTTATGCCACTAACCATTAATTAAACATGAAAAATAATAATAAAATTAATTTTCAGCAGCATTTTTCGCACTATCTATGATCACACTTGGTGCTGAAATCATCTTCACCATTCTCATCATCAATATGCACTTTCGGTCCGCAAAAACGCATAAGATGGGCCGATTGGTTTGTTGTACGTTTTTTGATTCCCTTATTCAAAATTCAGGTTCGCTTGATACTTCTTGAGTGGCTACCATGGACGATTCTGATGGATCGCCCAGAGCACCGCTTCAAGAAACCCTATGCAAGGTTATTGTCTTCGGAAGATAAAGTGATCCCAAGTCCGAAAGCGTCGCCATATCTGCGTCGGAGTGATGCATCAGCCAGTCGAATGGTTCAAAAGCAGAGTGCTTCTTCATTGGTTCATAGGAACGGTGCTGCTGCTGCTCTTCGCTGTATAAGCTATGAGCCAAGAAATGGGATTAATAGAAGTACGTTAAAAAGGATCACTCCAATGGAAAAAAGTTATTTTTGTTGATATTGGGAAAATCCATGAAAAATGGAGCACTTTTTATTTTTACGGCATGCTCTGAATCGTTGTAGTTATCGAAAAATTGCGTTTGAAATTTTCAATTTGTGTACATGTTTTCGTTGTAGTACAAAAACTTTTTTTTGAATTTTAATCGATTTTCTAAATTTTCACAAAATGAACATTGTAGCAGTTTTTTATAGCTAAATGAGACGAACAAAATGACACCAAAATTATCTAATTTGAAAATTGTTTTGGGTTATTGAAACGAAAATTCTGATTCATGTTTTCGTTTCAATAACCCGAAACAATTTTCAAATTGAATAATTTTGGTGTCGTTTTGTTCGTCTTATTTAGCTATAAACAATTGCTACAATGTTTATGTTAGAAATTGATACAAAAATTCAAAAAAGTTTGTGTATTACAACGAAAACATGAGCAATTTCAAACGCAATTATCTACAACGATTCAAACCATTCCGTAAAAACAAAAAATGCTCCATTTTTCATGAACTTTCCGAATATCAACATAACAACTTTTTCCCACTGGACTGGTCCTTTAAATGGAATTCTGTACTGTCAGCATCTGGGTTCTCTCTCAAATGCATAGCTCATGCATGCACCATGACAAAGGTCAAAAACATCAACTTTTTAGACTATCAAACAGATCAAGAAACTGATAGCCAAGATTCCAACGATTCTTTTACGATGGAAGTCCGTGATACCTTGCATGAGCTCCGAGAATTCCTCCGTGAAAGCAAGCGCAAAATGACCGAAGATGAAGAAGAGGAAGAAGCCAAAGAGGATTGGCATTTTGCTGCCATGGTTCTAGATAGATTCTGCCTGTACTTTTTCACCGTTGTATGTGGGGGTTTCATTATGATCGTCTTTTTATAATAATAATAAACAATTATATCCATAAGTATTTGCCGCTCAAAAAATGCATCCGAATTTCGGCATTTTTCGCTGCTCGTTTTCGATGAAATTTGATGGTATGTTGGATGTTTGGGTTCTATTGCACAAGTACCGTCCAATCAAATTTTTTACCGTCCAATCAATTTTTTAACCGTCCAAACAAACTAGGCCTAGGTTTAGATCTAGGCTTAGGCCCAGGCTTAGACCTAGGATTAGGCCTATGCTTAGGCCTAAGATTAGGCCTATGGTTAGGCCTAAGATTAGGCCTATGCTTAGGCCTAAATTAGGCCTAGGATTAGGCCTAGGCTTAGACCTAGGATTAGGCCTAAATTAGGCTTAGGATTAGGCCTAGGCTTAGATCTAAGCTTAAGCCTAGGCTTAATCCTAAGCCTAGACCTAATCTTAGGCCTAGGCCTAATCTTAGGCATAATCTTAGGCCTAAGCCTAGATCTAAACCTAGGCTTAGTTTGTTTGGACGGTTAAAAAGTTGATTGGACAGTAAAAAATTTGATTGGACGGTTAAACGTAGATTGGACGGTAAAACGTAGATTGGACGGTACTTGTGCAATAGAACCGATGTTTGATGGTATGTGTTGTGTTATATGTTCTTGACGAGAAATTGTGATTCATGGGTGTTCGAAGGCGAGGAATGGATGTTTGGCTATGAATGATTATCTAGAAAAATGGAAAATGAATAAAATTTTTAAAAAGATAAAAAATTGAAACTCCGCTTTCAACACACCCTTAAACAGATTTATAATATAATATTTTTATGAATTGAGATCATATTAATGGCATAATGCATTATCACAAAAAGTAGAGTAAGCAAAGATGTTATAACATATTTTCCGAGTGATATTTATCTCGAAGGGACTGGAAATAGTCAACTTCAGCAACCAAGGCTTCCTTGAGTTCATCTGGTTCTAGGTGCTCAATTGCGTCCGCGTCGAATTGGACTTTCGCCGACCCGGTTGGCTCGTTTTCAATATCATGATAGAGATCGAGATAAGGATTTGCTAGAGCTTCTTCTGCGGTACATCTTTTCCAAGGAGCCACTTGCATTAGCTAAACAAAAACGTTATAGTCCGTTTCAGCTCCAACTATAAAAACAGCTGAACCCAAAATTCAAAATCCGAAGTCGGTATCCCGTCTGATCTGGCAAGTTAAACAACGTTGGACTCTCGCAGGTTCGATCCCACTAGAGCAAAAATTTTGATCTACAAAAAAACTTTTTTTGGAGCAAAAAATTTTTGCTTCATTCTTTGTAAGGAAAGTTTTTTGTAGATTGAAATTTTCGGATCGAACCTGCGGGCTAAACGTTGCTTAACTTGCCAGATCGGACGGAATGCTAACTTCGGAATTTGAATTTTAGGTCCAGCTTTTTATAGTTGGGGCTGAAACGGACTATAGTTATGTAGCTTGGATGAGTTTACCTTGTTGATTAGATCAATAGCTTTCTGGGTTGCTTTTGGCAAGATCGTCTAAAATTTTCATTTATTCATAAGTATTGGTATTGGGCTATTCAGAAAGTTCTGAGACTTTTTATATGAGTTTAGGGCCGAAATTTTTTTCTAAAAACGACCAATATAGTGATAATTTTATGCGGAGAATCAATTGCGCGCATTCTCAAATCGTGAAAACGCTTCCCGGATTCAGGGAAGGTGGGTGTATTGAAGCGAAAATGAACTCGATTTTCTTCGAAAGCCGTCTGTTTAGGGGTTTTTCTAAGTGATTCAGTACCATTCACCAACAAAATATTCCAAAATCAGGGTCAGGCAAACATTTTCATGCATCGGCAATGCGCGCAAACGATTTTTCGCCTAGAAAAACCCCACGGTTTTTTGGAGAAAAATCGAATTTTAGTCTATTTTCGCTTCAATACACCCACCACCTTCCCTGAATCAGGGAAGGTTTTCATACTTCGGAAATGCGTGCAATCGATTCCTTCGCATAAAATTACCACTATATTGGTCGTTTTTAGAAAAAATCACTTTGCTATGCATCCCTGCGTGGTCGTATTGGACGGAAACTACATCCCTGCGATGACTCGATTCCAAAATTCATGTAAAGTCTCAGAACTTTCTTAACAACCCAATAGAATGTTGTTTGTTACCGTCCACGGCAGTGGAGTTCTTGCCCCACATTTTGCAATCCATGCTTGAACAAGTTCCGAGCTCACTTTTTCGAATACCTAAAACTTTATTTCATCGTTTTCACAAGCTTGCAATATCTCTAGCCTCTTTTTCAGGAGTTCCAAAATAATACACAATCATTTTCACTTGTGAAACTGCATCTTTGCCCGGAAACAGTTGCCTTCTCATGATTAATTCAGCAAAAATACATCCAACCGACCAAATATCAACTCTAAATTTATCATAAGGGAAAAGAGAATCACTCAATCAACACTCACTTCGTGTCATAATCTATCAATGAAAACAGCAACTCTGGAGCCCTATACCATCGTGTGCTTACGTACTGGGTCATGATGTTCCCATCTTCAAGAACACACTGTCCAACTGCTCGTGCCATGCCGAAATCGGCAATTTTAAGCAAACAGTTGCCATTCACTAACAGGTTACTGGGTTTTAAATCACGGTGAACGATGCCGACCGAATGTAAATACTAAAAAAACGGGACATCTTTTGGTACTAGTTTGGAACAGAGGGCAAACTTTTCGAAAAATTTTTTTTGAAAATGATCATTTTAGGAGTAATTTATGCACTGAATTCAAAAATCGCACTCCCAAAGGCTGAAAATGCTTCCTATGCTCTAAAAAAATTAGATGAGACACATCAAATTCACATAATAGTTCCAACGTGTTCCTCGTCAATTTTTACCCTTATATAGTATTTTCAAAAAAGTTTTTGATGTTTTTACTTCGAGATCTTTATTCCTGTTAAGTGCGCCCCCCAGGCGTAGTAGCTCCAAAACTTTATCAAAGTTTAGTAATAGAATGAACAAGTCAGGTAAAAATTCGAGGTAAACGTTAAACTGAAAGAGTGCCAGAAAATTACCATGGTCATTTTCAACAAACATTTTTTTTGAAAAGTGCATCCTCTGTTCCGAACTACTACCTATCTTTTTAAAATCAAATGTTTTTAACGCTTGACTTAATTTATCTAATGACCTTGAATCGAAATTTTTAAAATCACAAGACTATAATTAATGAGATTCCCGAAATGTCAGGCATTTATCATCAACATACCTTGAGACCACGAAGCATTTGATATAGGAAATATTGATTGTGCTGCTCGGTAAGAGTTTGAGTCGAATGGATTATCTGATGTAAGTCAGTCTCCATCAAATCCATTACCAAATAAATGTCACGGCACTAAACGAAATTTTTACGAAAAATTTACGTTTTCTAACCTGCTGTCCTTCAGCAGTAAACATATCCAAAATGGAAACAATATTCTCATGTTGAAGATCCCTTAATATTCGAATTTCACGTAATGTGCGTTTCACAAGTGTTAGGGCGGCAAATGCTCTAGCGATTTTCTTTATAGCTACTTCTCTTTGGCATCTCTAAAATATTACATACGAAGTGATCTCCGAAAGAGGGTTGTCGAGGTGTCGAAAATCGAGGCTCTCGAAGATCTCGAAATTGGGCATTTTTTAAAATTATCCTAATCTTCACACTTTTTCAACCAAAACGTCCAAAATCAGCTATTTTTTACTTAAAATTTTCGTTTTTTTGGAGCATTTTTAGATTAAAACATGCATTTCTCAACGAAAAATTTTTTGCCTGCGCCACTGGTTTTTTATTTACCTCAAGAATTTCAATATTAAAAAATTTTTAATGCTCCTATCGGCGTGAAACAACATAAATGGAGACCAAGGTGATTTTTGGAAATTTGTTGAAAAATTCACCTTGATCCCCCCTTGTTTTTTGAAAAAAAACGTAGGGGGGCGACCATGGTAAATTTTTGATCTCGATCTGGAAAATAGAAATCTCATTTTTTGGATCAAGACATCGATTCAAAAATCTCAATCTCGACAACCCTACTCAGAAAGGACATACCATATCTTTAGCCATACCAACTGCACCATATGCACCAACTCCAATAACCTTTTCAATAACATAAGGTGTTCCTTCGACTCGAAATGTAATCTCCATCTTGCGCTCTTTTAATGACATGTTATATCACTAAAAAAGTTCATAAATAATAGGTCGACCATACGTGGGCGGGGGGGGGGGGGGGTAAAGCTAAAAAGGTAAATTCTCGATCGATCTTTCGATTGATTGATCGACCGATCCAAGTCCATCAAGATCATACGTGGGCAGGGGGGACATGATCTCCGCATTCGCGAAAAAATTAAGTACCCAATTCGCATTTTTTCGAGAGAAGTGCGAAAAATATGAGATTTTTATGTGAAAAATGCGAAATGGGTCACCAAAACATGCATAATTCGCCAAAAAATAATATTCAAATCACGAAAATCGCCAAAAAATTCGCATTTTTATATATGTTACAGGCATATTTGACTGAGTCACATGTGCCTAGGCTTAGACACATTTGACTCAGTCAAATATGCCTGTAACATATACACCAAACTCGGAAAAATTCGAGTTTTTCGAAAGAAAAATTCGAAATGGATAATAGACCTAAGTTGCATTTTTGCTCGCTGATCCCATCCCCCTAGCCCACGTGATGAGGTTGACAATTTTATAATTTTACAAAAGAAATTACCTCGATTGGATATGAAGAAAAGCCCAGCAATACAATTCTTTTTATGATGTTTGTCGAATGATTCCTAGCCACATTTAGCTTATTGCCTTTTGTTATCAATAAAAAGAAGCATCGATTGAAGAAAGAAAGTGCTAAAAGAATAAGTAAAAGATAAGCAAAAATTTCAAAATTATTTTTTTAAATAACACGAGTGTTGAATTTGCTCGAGCCATTTTCTAAAAATTGATGATTGTGGTCGTACCGAAAAAAAGGTTAACCACGCCGAAACGAGCCATCTCCTTTTTAAGACCGGTTTATTAGTCTTGGCGATAATTTCGGGAAAAGTTTATCGATTCATTCATTATTTCAATTACATGTTACATAAAAAAAACTTGAGAAAAGAATATACATGTTTAAAAAATTGCACCCTTTTTCTTGGATGTCTAGTGCTTTGTCTCTCGAGTTCTCTTTCATAGCTGAAATCTTTTGTAAACACGCACATTTTTTACTGACAAGATTTGACAAACATATTCTTGGATTTTTCATTTGTACAAACGTGCTATGTCCGCAAATAGTCGCATCCGATAAATGAATGAATCAGCTTTGTCACTTCAACAAATGCATTTTCTCATGCAAGTTATAAATTCATGTGTTTTTAAAACTTTCCCAGTTTTTATATCGAATCTTCTCTAGGACCATTGATTATTCACTCCTAGTCACGTTTAGGTTTTTACGAGACTCCTTAATTTACGGGGGCGGAGCCCCGTACGGGTGTGCAGTACAGGGATGCACAATTGTTCGTCCGGATGAACAACGGACAATACCTTGACGGACAAGGCTTGCCCGCGGTTAAGACGGACAAAATTTGGCACTTATGCACTATTCCCCCTTGGAGGGGGTGGGGGCAAAAGTCGTGACGTAAGGGGCGGTATATCCTCGCCTAAGGTGCAAAAAGTCCTCACCAAGGGGGCAAAAAGTCCTCACCAGCTTGGAGGACAAGCCCGGAAGAGGTAGGCCATCGGATTTTGACGAGCAGGCTTTGATTGCTGGTGGCTGTTGAAAAGGACGAAAGCCTCAAGATCCGAATGCTGGCTGAACAATTTGGTGTCGATTATTCCACCATCGTGAGACGCCTCCAGAAGCTCGGAAAGGTATGGAAATTGGCTGGGTGGGTCCCTCACGAGCTCTTCGAGGACAACAAAGCCGAGCGCGTCCGAATTTTCAGCGAATTGCTTAGGAGAAACGAGCAACACCTGAATCAAAAAAAAACGGCGGATAATTATGCATCAACCCAATAGTTTTTATTCAAATTTTTTAAGGTTTTATAAATAGTGATCTTCAGAAAAGTTGTTCATAATGACAAGAGCTATCAAACTAGCTAAAAATCTTCGTGTTAGCTTTCATAGAACATGAGAAAATTGTCAAAATGAAAACAAAAAATCTGAATTTCTTATTGTCAAAAAATCCAAAAAAATGAAAATTTAGAAATCTATAAGTCTTGATATCTTGGTTCTTGGTGTTATCCGGGCACATAAGGAGGGGGAGCAATCCGGACAATTTTTATATTATTTATTCGACAAGAATAAAATTAAAATTGGAATATTATTAAGTTGATTATTTATTTAAAAACTTGCTCCGCTTCTATTTCTCTTCGAAACTTTTTGAAGGTTTTTCAACTTCATAGATTTTTGACTAGTCGAGATGGTTGGATTTTTCTGACATAAGAACGGCCAAACTAAGGCTTCGCATGTAAAGGTTTTCCATGTTTGAGATTGTTGAAGACATTCGTGTGGTCCAAATCCATGAGTTTTTCCATCACTTACTATGTAAGTGCACCATTGAATATTAGGATCATTGGGAGTGGCATAAGGATCGAAAAACACTTTATAATCGAATGGTGTTCCATCGATCCAAGAACAGGTTCCATTCATACATTGAAGACCTGTTACAATTCCCCAATTTGGAACAACAAGATTATTGAGGTCTAAAAATTGTCATAAAGAAAAATTATTTTGATTAAAGGGGGGTAACAATCGGAGCTGGGTCTCCGAAAAAATTTTTTTTGAAAATTTTTGTAAAAAATACATTCTTAGGGGTAATTTGATGCGAGAAATTGATTCCGCGCATTCCCGAAGCATGAAAACATTTCCTTGACCCTGATTTAAGGAATGGAGTGGGTGTATTGAAGCGAAAATCAAATATTTTCGGATTTTTATGAGTAAACCGTCGATCTTTAGGTTTTTCTAGGCGGGGAATCGATTGCGCGCGTTCCCGAACCTTGAAAACGCTTCCTTGACCCTGATTCAAGGAAGAAATCGGTGTATTGAAGCGAAAATCAATTTATTTACGTAAATACGTATCCTTTCCCTGAATCAGGGCCAAGGAAGCGTTTTCACGGTTCGGGAATGCGCGTAATCGATTCCCCGCCTAAGAATCAATGGATTTCTCATAAAAATCCGAAAATGTTTGATTTTCGCTTCAATACATCCATCCCATTCCCTGAATCAGGGTCAAGGAAGCGTTTTCATACTTCGGGAATGCGTGGAATCGATTTCTCGCATAAAATTACCCCTAAGAATGTATTTTTTACAAAAATTTTCAAAAAAATTTTTTCGGAGATCCGGCTTCGATTGTTACCCCCTTTAAAGAGGGGGGGGGGGAAAAATGCGNGAAGCTTGAAAATGCTTCCTTGACCCTGATTCAGGGAAATAAGAGTGTGTATTGAGCCCCCTCTAAAAATTTCATATTTTCGCTTCAATACACGCCCTTATTTCCCTGATTCAGGGTCAGGGAAGCATTTTCAAGCTTCGGGAATGCGCGCAATCGATTTTTCGCATAAAATTAGGGGTAGTAGGGTCATTTTTTGCAAAAATTCAAAAACAGTTTTTTTTTGGCCTTCAACGTACCGCATTTTTACCCCCCTTTAAGGCTTCAAGCATGCCAAAAAGTTTTCAACAAAGTTACATTTTTTGACAACTTTTTGACATGCTTAAACGCAGCCTAAAAAACGACCTGAGATAAAGGTATTTTCTAAATGACTATGAACCGATACTAAATCAGCGTTGAATGTTTGACAGGATGCTTGAGCACCAGTAAAAGAAATTCCAGACATATTAAAATACTAAATTTTCGAATTAGAATAATATTTAGAGGTACAGTTCGATAGTCTGTTTTAGCTAAAGAGTGGTTCGCCCATAGCCTAGTGATCTAAGACGCTCGGCACCAATCTAAAGGCCACGAGTTCAAATCCGTGAGGTCGATTTTTCACATTTTTTGAGTGTTGAATACGATCCCGTCGTCATTTTTGCATTTTGCCTTGTGTATATATTAGAAACGACTATGCACGAATACTATTAGAAAATGGCATCCCTGTATAGTCGCTTCTAATATATACACAAGGCAAAATTGATGTTCAGCACCAAAAAACCCATATGCAAACATTTTCAGCACATTTGGATGCATTTTTGAAAAATCGACCTCACGGATTCGAACCCGTGACCTTCAGATTGGTGCCGAGTGCCTTAGACCACTAGGCTATGGGTGAACCACTCTTTGGCTAAAACAGACTATATTTTCAAATGCCCACAACTTTTACGTATTAAAAGATTTTTGGATGCGGTTTTTTGTATGTTGTTGCCAGTGTAATGGATTATCAGAATAGCATATTCTAAATTTCTAGCGGCTCTGCATTGTGAAGAAATCTTGCTTTCAAAGTGAACAATTCGCATATTAAATTATGCGAATTTTGTCCGTTTTGATGGTACATTGTGCAGAATTGTCTGAGCTACAACCTGCAAAAAACCGCGTCGAAAAAGACTTCAACTCGTCCGAGAAATCTTCAAATTCGTGGAGGTCAGAACCCACTGAGACACCCTGTATAGTATGGATAAAACTTCACCTGATAGCATTTTCCAGTTAGTGTAGAAAATATCCATCCCTCATCACATGTAGTACAAGTTCCCGGTAAAGTCATATCCAACTTGCAAACATATGAATATTTTTGATTACAATCTGTAGCATACCATTTTCCTTGTGCATCACTTCGCATGCACAATGAACTAGTTAAACTCCCAGGTTGACCTACAAGTTTATTATATAAACTTGAAACAATCTATCCCTTACCGGGAGCCCAATTAAAATAAGAAGAATTAGATCCATCTGACCATGTCCAAGATCCGGTATATAAATTTGTACCACCTAACCAAAATGAAGTTAGACCATGTCCGTGTAGTTGGGTATTGGAAAAAGTTGAACCGACAGATACCAAATGTCCTCCATCTCGAACACAGTCGGTTTCAGCATTTAGCCAAGTGACAGGGTTTGTGTTAAAATAATAACAAAGATTCGAATTTGTTAAATCCGCAGTCCAGTTGAGAGGACACTCGGCTTTTAACAAAGGTACGAGAAAGACTAACAAAATTGTGATTTTTGAATCCATTGTTTGTAAATTTAACTGATAACTTGTATGATTGATCGCGTTTAAATATTGATCTTATTGAAGCTATACAGGGTGAGTCAAAATTATAGATACATTTATTTTCTCGTTTCCAAAAACTCGTTGAGACGGCATTACTAATAGTCAGAATTTGGAGCGGTTACTCCAAGGACCCCATGGTTGGGTGGTACTGGGCTTGTTTCAGGCGTCCCTCAAGGCTGGTTCAAACTCCTCTTGAGGCCAAATGATTTGGTCTAGTAAGATCCTCTTCGGATGGCTAGAACTGTTGCGAGTTCTTTAACTCAGCTTATAGGGGGTACAAGGTCCGAAGAAAGTATCGTGATCCTCAAAGTTCATATGAGATCATGATAGCCGGTTCTCTACAATGCTCGGCATTACAAACTTAAAACCGACTTTTCTCTAGATTAATCAAGTTGTTTGAAAAATTCAAATTTTCGTAACATTCTATCAATCATAAGGAATATTCTGAAAAAAATAATTTTAAAACAGTTTGAATCAATCGAGAAAAAAGTCAATTTTAAGATTTTGGAAAAGATATAAAAAATATATCCATAATTTAGACACACCCTGTATATGGAATGTTGAGGTTTGGTCATTAATGTTATAATTTTTTGATTTTTCAATCATGCCACTCTTTAATCAGAAATATTAAGGAGAGGTCTAGAAAATGACAGGAAAACGCTATAGATTTTGTCGCGCATGATTAAAAAACAAGCAAAGAGCTATCATTGATCAATGAGTAGTATAGTCAAACCTCGATATGATGACACTTGACTGATTGTTTCGAGTTTCATGAATTTATTCAAATTTTTTGCGCAAAAAATAAGTACAAGGTGTTGCAGAACGCAAAAAAATCGGATCAGAAATTGTGATTATACTTTATCTAGAGCTAGAACCGATCCAAAAATCCACAAAATTGTGACCAGTTTTTCCCTATTCAACTCGTTATAGGGAAAAATTGGTGAAAATTTTGTGGATTTTTGGATCGGTTCTGGCTTGTTTTCCAACGAAAAACAGGTGAGTTAAGATGATTTTTGAAATTTTTTTAAAACTCGACAAAATTGCCTTGGTCCCCCCCCCCTCCCCCAGTGACGTACGCAGAAGGGTACGGCCCCCACTATAACGAAAAAAATTTTTCCTAATGGTACCGTTTTCAGGTTAAAAATAGGTTTCCCCAAATTTTTTTCAAAGATTCTAATGGTCTCCAATTATGATTTGTCACCAAAGATGACCAAATTTTCACTAAAAATTTTAATTTTTTCACCAAAAATCGTCATTTTTTCACCAAAAATCGTCATTTTTTCATCAAAAATTTTCATTCTCTGAGCGTTTTCAGCTTAAAAACAAGCATTTCTCAAAAAATTTTTGCTTGCGGCGCTGGTTTTTGCTTTACCTCAAGTTTTTTTTCAACAAAAACTTTTCACGCCGATAGGCGCGAAAAAACAAGAGGGACCAAGGTGGTTTTTAAAAAATCGAAAAAAATCATAAGGGTCCCCCTTTATGTTTTTCCCCAAAAATTTGGAAAATTTTCGAAAAAAAAACATAAGGGGGGACCAAGGCAAAATTTTAAAAATTTTCGAGTAAGGCCCCTCCCCATAAAAAATTTCTGGCTACGCCACTGGGTGTAGTAGTAGCGTTAACTTTTGGAGCTAACTTTGCCGGTTCCTGGTTGCAACGATATAATTTTGCGTTCTTTCTCAATTTTGTTGGGATCGTCGTCTACCCTCGAAAAACACCCTATGGGCAAAAATTTTTTACACCATTCAATTCTACGAATTTTTTACTATTTTTTACATTTGGTTTGAAAAAAATCGGGATGTATCAAACTGGGGCCACCCCTTGTAAGTGTCATAATATCGAAGTTTGACTGTATCATCTTTTGTAGTTCTTGAATGAGTATTCAAATTTTTATACTATTTATTCGGCAAGAATAAAACTGCAAAAATCCTAAATTAGCATCCACCACAAGATTTAACACAATTTTGAGTGACCCATTGATTTGGACCGCATAGGTTTTGGAGTGCCCAAGCACCACAGTAGATATTGGCGTCTTTACAAGCTAAAAAATGAAGTTTATGGTTGTTTTTCTGGAAAAAAATTTCAGGATTAATGCAAAAATTTTGACTTACCAGCTGGTTTGCAATACATTTTATTGAGCAACAAAATATCGCCTTGTCGAAGAGCTTTGCGTTGACCCATGAGAGGAACTGCTTGAGAAGGGTTAAATTTTGGGATCATCGTTTGGACACTTGGATTGGCTCCAGCTACGTAGGAGTTATAGTGCATAATAGAGCCATAATCATAGGTTATACCATAGCTGGAAATTAGAGAATTTTTGGGATAATAAAATTGTGTAAAACCAAAGATCAAAAAGTCCTATGCAAAAATGCTATTTTTATTCAAATTTTTTAAGGTTTTATAAATGGTGATCTTCAGAAAAGTTATTCGTTATGACAAGAGCTATCAAATTAGCTAAAAATCTCCGTGTTAGTCTTCATAGAACATGATAAAAGCGTCAAAATAAAAAACAAAAAATGCGAATTTCTTATTGTCAAAAAATCCAAAAACCATAAAAATTGGGATTCTACGTTTTTTGGTCTACCAAGCTAGCTAAAGATATCCTAACTAGCCTATCTCGAAAAATCGCTATACCTAGTAAACTGCTTAGAATCAGCAACAGCAAAATAATCATATTGTTGAGGGTTGACGTTATCCCAGTTGATGGTTATGAAGTTGTCGCGATCTGCACGAATATGGTGATGATTTACACCCAATGCATGGAAAGTTTCATGCATAACAACACCAGTAAACTAGACCAAAAAAAGTAAAAAATTCAATAAAATTTATGAAAAACTTACGTCAGGGCACGAAAAACTTAAATAGATAGGATTTGCTGGGGTGACTTTTCCTATATAAGATAATCCACAACTAAAATGAGAATTTTCTCATGAAAAAGGATGAAATCTTACAATCCAGCACTAGCAAATTTGGTATAGAATAAATGAGGTGTACTAGGTGCTTTTGCAAGAAATTGGAATCGAACACAAGAAACAGAAGAAATCTGTTGAAGGGCACTATTGATCATGCCTTGTTCTGTTGGGGCTAAAATTTATGTTCAAGGGGTCCAAATTAGGGCCCTTTCTCCGCAATTTTTTTTTTGAAAAATGACCTTCTAGGGGTAAAAAATCGATTACGCACATCCCCGTCGCGTGAAAATGCTTCCTTCATCTTGTTTTTGAGAAAATATTACTATTTCACGTTAAAAATAGTGCTATTTTCGTGAAAACAAGGTGAAGGAAGCATTTTCACATGACGGGGAAGTGAGCAATCGATTGTTCACCCTATTTTTACCCCTAGAAGATCATTTTTCAAAAAAATTTTTTGGAGAAAGGGCCCTAATTTGGACCCCCTTTCAGTTTTTCATTCTTTTTTAGACAATGTTTTTTCGTTTTCTCATTAAAAATTTGCAATAAAACTTGCACAGAGTAGTGTCAAAAGCATAGGGGATAGGTTGGCCAATATCCCAATGAGCAGCGAAATTTTCTTCAAAATACAAAGAATTTCTCTTTTTTCGCTTTCCTAATAAACCAGTTACACTTCCTGTAACACCTCCCAAGGTTCCAGTAGCAGTTCCACTAGTTTCTTCTAAGGTTTCAGTCAGAGTTCCAGTAGCACTTCCTAATGTCCCAGAAACTTGTGATAATGTTTCGTTGGCTAATTCTTCAAGTTCTTCAGTTGTTTCTTTTAAGAGAGCGTCTAGGTTATCGACTAGGTTATTGGCTTGGGTTTCTGTGAGTAGCTGATCGTGTCCAAAAGTGCCATCATCATGAGGAGTAACCTATAATTGATAAAAAAAAATGAAAATTTAGAAGTCTATATAAATATATATGTCTTGTTCTTTGTGTTATCCAGGCCCGTAGAGGGGGAACAATCCAGATAATTGGCTCCCCGCCAGAAAAAATTTTGAAAATAATCATAAAGGTACTCCCTTATGTTTTTGTCCAAAACCACAGGCTACCTGTGGATTTTGGTCAAAATTTTTAAATTTAAAAAAATCACAGGTTTTGGACTTTGGATCATTTCCCCCCGTCAGGAAACCCTGGCCACGTGCCTGGGGCCTATAAATCTATCGGGAAAATGGAAAATTTTTGAAAAATTTTCCTAGATTTATACCCCCTGGTGTTATCAGAATTGGAAAGTTCAAAAATCATACATCGTTGAGCAATCCAGAAATTTCCAACAACTTTTGCTTAACTCTATGCATAGCATTAAAATGACCCTCCACTTCTTCCATGGTCAACGATGGGTTGAACTTCTTTCGAAACTCGAATTCTCGTTTCAAAATCCCTTTTTTCCTTTGTTTAACCTCTTCTGGAACTTCTTTGCAATTTCTCCTTTTACATATACCCTAAAAAATGGCATATTTTTTCAACAACAAAAATCAAAAAAGATATACCAAAACTCTATCCTTAGCTTCCTTTGAAAGTTTACCAATATGTTTCTTGACTTTCTTTACTGTAGTCGATAGTTCATCTGGAATATCCCACTAAAAAAAACATTTTTTTCAATTTTATAAAAAAATTTTTTGTTTTCCTACCAAATTCTTATCATGTCCACGGTGTTTTCCATTTCCATGTTCTTCTCTTTCATGTCCATTACCACCTTTTGCTGCTTGAACATAAGCTTCCCAAGAAATACATAAAACCACCAGAATCAAGACTAAATTTAAACGAGACATGGACTTAAAATCGACTATTTCATAGGAATAGTCGGCCTTAGAAATCACTTATAAGTTTTTATATTATTACAAAAGGAAACCTGTTTGGAGATAATATCATAAAAATGGCAAAAAAGGGTAATTAATTGAAGTCTAATATGGGAAATTAGAAGGTCATTTGTGTCAAATTCGCTAAGAAAATCGATGATTTCACGATAAAACATTAGAATAATCTTTGACAAGTTGCAAGTTTTCTTGGTTTTTATTTCAATATTGTTAAAGGGGGTGCAAATTAGGCCCTTCAAAAAAAATTTTTTCGAAAAATGACCTTCTAAGCGTAAAAATAGGGTGAAAAATCGATTGCGCACATCCCCGTAGAATGAAAACGCTTCATTAACCCTGATTCAGGGAATAGGTTGGGTGTATTGAAGCGAAAATCAATTTATTTACGTAAATACGTACCCCTTCCCTGAATCAGGGCCAAGGAAGCATTGTCAAGGTTCGGGAATGCGCGCAATCGATTCCCCGCCTAGAAAAACCTAAGAATCGACGGTTTTCTCATAAAAATCCGAAAATGTTTGATTTTCGCTTCAATACACCCAACCCATTCCCTGAATCAGGCTCAAGGAAGCATTTTCACGCGACGGGGATGTGCGCAATCGATTTTTCACCCTATTTTTACCCCTAGAAGGTCATTTTT
>OZJO01023888.1:0-20642 GCA_900406225.1 Acrobeloides nanus | reverse complement strand
CTATTGGAAGCAAAAAGAATCGATTTCGAACTGTTTTTCCGGTGACCCCACTTTTGGACACACTTTGGACCACCGTGCCAGCTGAAGTTCTAATACCAGCGCTAGTAAAAGCAACAAAATGTTTGGAATTGCTATATAAGTGGATAAATGGGAGGCTTGGTGTTCGAGAATGGTGTCATCGGTTTCGAATACGTGAATTTGTTCAGGGTCTTTGTGGGCACTGAATGCCATTTTCTTCAAAATCAAAATTTATTTTTTTATTATAATTTTTTATATTCGAGTAAAATAATCGCTAAACACGACACAAACTTAGCACATTTGAGCCACACTTTGAAAATTTAGTGTTTTTGCCCTTTTAATGCGTCATTTGCTGTGAGGGTGCTTCTCCTTTTCACTTATGAAACAAAATTGAAAGTAAAAAGACCCGTAAAGGGTTTTATGAAATTATTCATCCAAAGAAAACAAAATTGGTTTCTTCAATAGCTATAAAACCCAAATAAGTGAAGAAATACAAAAAAGCAAAAAAGATATTTATGTAGAAAAATATCGCTTGGGAATGACGAAGTGATATTGAAATAACATGAGGATAGATGGTTAGCGTGTTGTTTATTTCAAATACATATGCAATATTTTTAGAACTCTTTTTATAAACTTACTAGGACAGACAAACATCTTTTGTGTGCTGGGCTCTGAAAATTTCTAAATAAAAAATCTAAGGTGTTTCCAAGAAAAAAAACAAGCTAATTTTGAAGGAGTTGCAATTTTACCTCCCAAAGGAGGCGTCCAAAAATTGAGTAATACTCATAAGCGTCCCCCTGCACGGAAATCTTTAGTAAAAGGCGAAAGATTTTCTCGCATAAATGCAGAGGAACCAGAGATAACACACGATTTTACTAGTCCGGTCATCAAGTAAAACTATTTTCACTTCATTTGTTGTAAATATGGTTAGAGAGTCAGAGAAAGTTTATTTTGCTTATACACTTTTTTGTTGGTATCTCAAAATTTTATAGTTTGTAGTTTCTCTCTATCTTAAAAAATTGATTTCCTTTGACTTTTTTTGTTTGAATTCTTTTTTTTACTTGCAACCTTTTTCTTTCAAATTCAAGTTTGAAATTTGCAAAACAAAGTATTATGATAACTTTATTGAAATTGCATTTAAAAAATTTATTTTTTAAAATCAATATTTCAATTTTGTTCTCACATTTATTTCCCATTAGGTGGTGACGTTGTTATTGTACTAGTTGTTGCCGTAGTACTGTAGTATTAGAGGCACTAATCCTAATGGTTTCCCATTATAATTTTTTGTACCAAAAATTTGACCAAATTTTCCATTTTTTCATCAAACTTCCCTATTTTTCAACAAATTTACCAATTTGTCATCAAAAATCGAAATTTTCTGAGTATTTTCAGCTTAAAAGCAAGTATTAAAAAAATTTTGCGGTGCTGTTTTTGTATAGGAAATAATTTTATGATAAAAAATTACAAAAAACGGATCTTCAAAGGTGTCTTCCAAGCCCGTCCAAAAAATACGCCCTTGATAGATCCTGTAATTTTATTAAAGGGGGAGTAACATTTAGGGACTAATCTCCGAAAATTTTTTTTGCCAAAACAGCCTATGTATGGGTAAAATCATGCGAAAAATCGATTGCGCGCATTCCTGAAGTGTGAAAATGCTTCCTTGACCTTGCATCGGGGAAATAGATGTGTGTATTGAAGCGAAAATCGAAAAATTTTGAAATTTCTCCCTCAAAATCATATTTCTGGGGGTAATTTCATGCGGAGAATCGATTGCGCGCATTCCCAAAGCTTGAAAACGCTTCTCTGACCCTGATTCAGGGAAATTAGTATATGTTGAATTTTCGCTTCAATACACACTCTTATTTCCCTGAATCAGGGTCAAGGAAGCATTTTCAAGATTCGGGAATGCGCGCAAAAAAAATCAATTTATGAAAATTGACGTTAAAAAATATTCGAAATTTTCTATTTTAATAATAAAAAACATATTATAAAATAATATCTTCAAATTCTTGAATTGGTTTTTTGGTAGATGAAGTTTGCATTGTTGGAATAATTTTCGCTTTATCAGATTTATCAGAATTAATTTTTGAAGATTCTATAATGTATAAATTACTGTTTTCCATGACTTGTTTATTTTCTTTTTTCAAAAAATTTGAATCAAAGGTTTTGATAAGCAAGATGGTTTGTCTTAATTTTATGCAAAATTAAGAAAATTTACTAAACCATGTCTAAAAAATGCTATTCCACCTATTTTCGATTGGGAAAAACGAAAATGATGTTTAAAAATTTCAAAAGAGCCGTTTTCAAAAAACGACTTCAATTTCCGAACCCAATATTATTTTTTTACTAAAAGATAAAAAATATTTACAACCTCCCCTTTTGATTTTTCTTACCAAGATATGCATAAAGCAAATAAAGAACAAGAATAATTATCATTGTAATACAAATTGTGCTAGTAAAGATTGCGGCATTTTTTACATCAGTCCACTCATTGTTAAATTCTCCTAAATCTGCATAGGACATGTCGTAAATATTTGACTTAAAAATGACACACTGACAAGTGATTTATTTTTGATTTCGAATATTGAATTTATCCTGTTTATGTATGTTATTGGGTCAAACATGCAAATTTTGTTGATGTTTTTAATAAATTTACATATTGTATACAAATTTAATGTTTTGCAAAGAATATTATTAACGTTTTTGCAAAAATTAATTTTATTAGCCCTGACACACGCTTCGCGCGCCGATGTTATAGATCTCGACGTCGCAAACGTTGATGTTACAGATCTCGACGTCACCGACGTCAATGTTACAGACGATTACGGTGCAAACAATGCCCTTGTGAAGCATTTTTTGAAAAGTTGAATTTTTGAACCACTTTAGGGTTTACCCAGGGTTGCTACGTTGCCATATTTATATCACATTATCATATTTTTAGGTTTTTTGCCATACTTTTCATAGTCCTACGGATTGAAAAATATGGCATTTGCCATATTTTTAAAGATTTTGGCATGTTTCTACCATATTTTTCGTCATTTTTGCCATATTTCCGAGGTTTACATGTGGTAAGCGTGGGGTTACTGCTCCCATATTTAAGTAGGACGGGTGTCCTTCTATTAGAGATAATACGGTATTTTTAATCATTAGCTCCCTATTTTTTAATTTTTACAAAAAAATTTGTTAAAAAATAATATCACCATCATGTTCCTCTATTGAAAAACCCTGAGTACAAAAAATCAGCTGTTTTGTAGAACTTTTTAAAATTCGATTTTTCCCTTTGGTCATCAAGAGGTAAAAAATGAAAAAAAGATTTTTCTCCGATTACTTTTTTTATTTCCTGCACACCTACCCCCTACTACTAATTATTAAAAAAGACCGCAGTCAATCCGATTTACCGTTCCCGAGATCTCGCTGTAACGGACGGATGGACACAGAGATCGGTTTTTATATTTATGATTTAAAATTTTTTAGTAATTTTATGAGTATTTAAAGAGTTTTTTTATCCAACTTTCCATTTTTAAATATGTTTATCAATGAATAGAAGGCATGAAAAAATGATCCAACAAATCGGCAGCTGTTCTTTTGCCCTCTATTAATTTTGTGGTAAACAGAAAACTGAACTTTTCCCAACTTAAGTCCCTGCTTTCGATTAATTTTTATGCGTTCAAACGATAAAAAAATTCCGGCAATCAATTTGAACACATGTGCAAAAGCCTGATCTCAATACCTGCTTCTTTCTTAGAGAAATGCTCCTACACAATCACCCACATGGATTTGATTTTCTTTTTTTGAGAAGTATTAACACTAAAATTTTCAAATCAAAATTTTTTCATTTAAATATTTTTTTAATATAGATCTTGTTTACTAACAAACATGCAAGAAGCTTTTGGTGGCATTAATTATGTTGATAGGCCTAATATTGGTACTTGTAGAGTATGTGATAGCGGTATTTTCTATGATGAAGATATGACAGTTGATCAAATAAAGAGTAATTTTTAACGCTCAAATAATAAATATGCATTACAAGAAAACATGTTTCATTCTTGAGCAACTGCTAGGCCAGGCAAAATTTATTCGTTGGGCCACGCCTTAGGCCATGTAGAAAGAAAGATTTTCATCAGTTCATTTTTTACCTAACGCTCAAGCTAATGCTAGTCAATTTTAAAATTTTTTTGTCTAAACTTATAAGCTATTCTATACCTAGTAGCTAAAATTCGATTATTTGAGCATGCAATAGTTTTTTAGCCTCAAAAACTTTTTAAAGGGCTAGCTTTATAGCCCTTTAAAAAGTTTTTGGGTATTGCACAAGGGCGTCTCCATGGGGGGGGGGGGACTTGTGTAGTTCCCCCATTCCGATCGAAGAACGGAAAAAATCATAAGAGTCTCCCTTTATGCTTTTGCAAAACCGAAATTCTGTTTAAACCGAAACCGGACTAAACCGGGGCCTAAAAACCGAATAGAACATTTTAAGAGATGATATCTCGAAAGTTCGACCTTAGTGTTAAACAGTTCGAGGGGACTCCAATTTGAATTTATGAAATGAGATTAACGTATGGGAAAGTTTTTAAAAGTCATTTCGAGTCAAACCGCGGGTGCAAAATATTCAATACCTTGTCCAAAGCTCAAAAACCCGATTTTATGTTGATTTTTTGAATTTTCTAACCTGTCTAGGGTGAAAACACAAGGGTACATGTACCCCCTACGGCCCTGAATAAAAATACTTTATTTTTCAATTTTTCCTGTACAAAATATCAATTTTTTCATTTGGGAAAACAGTGTCCCTCATACCAGGTGCTGCCCCACCTCTCCCCATACCGGTTTTGCCAGTTATATCCTTGACGGACCCCAGACGCGCCATCACTGTCTCCAGGATTCTGGAAACTTTTAAAATCCTTCCAGTAATTTGGGACTAACTCGTATTAATCTGCGCATCCGTTCATCCTGTGAAAATGAATAGTTGAGATAAAGTAAACAAAAAAAGTTTCTCGATATTTATGTGAAAAAGAATTTTACAAAACATAATAAAAAAACTTGTTCAAAGAATTTAATTTTAGTTCACAAAAAATGCTTCAAATGTGGAATTTGCGATTACCCATTGCAAATTGGGTATTGTGCAAGAGATAAAGCTTTGGAGGGTCGTTATGGGTTATATTGGTATTGTAATCTTGAGCATATGCTATGGGGCCCAGGAAAAAAGGCTGCTGAGTTGGATAAACTAGGTCGAGGAAAGAAAAGTATGCTTTCTCAACTTTTTAAAAATGCTTTAAAAACTTAAGACCTACCTTTATCAAGCCCAACAGGAACTTCTCCTTTATCGAGTCCAACGGGAACTGGTCCTTTATCGAGCCCAACGGGAACTGATCCTTTATCGAGCCCAACAGCTGCCGGAACAGGAACTAGTCCAACAGAAGCACCTTCCGGACCAATTAGTATGCTTGATGCCATAGCTGCAAGAAGAGCTGGTGGTGCAGGTCATGCTGGTGAAGTTGGTGGAACTGGTTCTGATGGAGCAGCCTTTGGCGGACCTGGTGGTGATGCAGCAGTTGGAGCCTTTGGTGGTGTTGCTGGAGGAGCAGCTGGCGCTGCTGCTGGAGGAGCTATTGATGGTTCTGGAGGAGATGCTGCTGGTGGAACTGTGGGTGGTGCTGTTGAAGGTGCTATTGGTGGAGCTGCNCCTTTGGTGGTGTTGCTGGAGGAGCAGCTGGCGCTGCTGCTGGAGGAGCTATTGATGGTTCTGGAGGAGATGCTGCTGGTGGAACTGTGGGTGGTGCTGTTGAAGGTGCTATTGGTGGAGCTGCTGGTGGAGCTAACAGCGGAGCTGCCGGTGTTGGTGACGGAGCTGCTGGTGGTGCTGCAGGTGGCGCAACTGGAGGCGCCTCTGCCAATTCTGGTGCCACTATTATTAGTCCTCAAACACCCGTTGTCGGAAAATGCAAAGCATGCGACCAAAATATCGCCATGTGCGACGATATCACTGTTGATCGAATCACCAGTATGATTTTTAACAGTTGAAATATTTTAAAAAATCTAAAATTTATAGTCCATCGGAACTGCTTCAAATGTGGAATTTGTGATAGTAAACTGTTCCCTGGTAGTTGTGCTCGTGATCAATCACTAGAACCAAAATATGGACTAAAATGGTATTGCGGTATTCACATGCTGTTGGGCCCTGGAAAGAAAGCTGATGAAATGGAAAAAGCTGGCAAACCAAAGCGATGTAGGAGAGAAAAGTTTCAAGATCTTAATTTAAAAACTTTTTTAGTTTAACATGGAACGCACAAAAATCAAAATTTACATGGATAATGAAATAAATAAATAATTTTTTGTAATCTTTTGTAATCAATTTTTTGTAATTAATAAAAATACCAGGAGACCGAGCGCTACAGTGCTCAGAGGGACACGGCTGTCGAAAGCTGGCCAAAAATGGGAACATCCACAAAAACGCTATAAAATCGACCAGAAACTTGTACTAGGGGGTTTTTCTAAGTGAAAAATCGATTGCGCGCATTTTCAAACCCTGAAAACGCTTGCCTGACCCTGAATCTTTAAAAATGAAGTTGCAGCTCATGTAATTGCAATAAAAGTTGCCTGAATTTCAATAAAATCGTGTTTATTGAAACGATTGACAGAACAACTTGTTAAATCGTTTCAATAAACACGATTTTATTGAAATTCAGGCAACTTTTATTGCAATACGAAATGTATCCGCTTTTTTCACTGATCCATTTCAAATTTTTATAACTTTTTAAGGATAATGCGTTTTAAAAAATGTTACAGAGTTACTTTTTTTACTAAAAAAGAATTATCAAATTTCATAAAATTTTCAAGGAATTATGCCATTTTTTGTGCAAATGAAGAAAAATGCGTTTTTACAAAATCAAACAAAAAGTTTACAGCATAAATCGCGAAATTTTTTTGCAAACATATTATTAGCAAAAGAAAGCATTTTATCAAGTTTTTTTGGGTGTTCCCAGTTTTAGCACACTTTCGACAGCATTGGGGGATAAGATGATATGTTTGTGAAAGCTCCCGATCGCTTCTCCCTCCGAGTCTTTCCTTTCTCCGAGCGGTTGTAGTGAAGTATAAATATGCGAATTTTACGGATCAGTAATTACTGATCCTATTTCACATTCTATCAGTAATTACCAGCCTCATTAAAATTGGCCAATCCTTGATCAAAATTCAAAAATTCTTTCGCATTCGTGTTCTCCATACCCGAAAACACCCGAGTACGAAAAATCAGCTGGTTTGGAGAACATTTTGACAAATCGATTGTTCTCCTTGGTCCTGATTTTTCTCCGGGTAAAAAAGGGTAAAAAATGAAAAATTTTGTCTCTGATTTCGATGATTTTGGTGTCAATCGTCTTCTCTCATCATCTCCTACAACTTTTGCAATGGCACGGGGGGGGGAGGGAAGGGTAAATCAACCGTCCCCGAGATCGTTTGTATACACACATTATATGTTTAATATAGTAGGATTAAAAAAATTTTCATAAATTTTTTAAAATATCATATTAGAACCGGTGAACCGAGCGCTTCGCGCCCGGAAGGGAGAAGAAATTTGAAATCGGTTATGCTGCAAACTCGTAGACGGTCATTTGCATATCTAGGGCGCGGTTCAGGTTGACCAAGCTACAGCATTTTCGGCCAATTTATCTAATATACCTCTAGGGTACTCCCGAATCGTCAATCTCTTGTTCCGGTGTTGGCGGTCCATCAGGCTAGGACTCATTAAGTTTCACAACAATTAAGTTGTTATCCAGTGCTTCATAGTAGGCACGGCCCTACACACCTGCTCAGTAATGGTAAACACCAATTAGGCCATTAGATGCACAGAAGACTGAGTTTCCCTTTTTTGACAGAAATTTTCCGGTTTTTACCGAAATTTCAAGGTTTTTACCGAAATTCCCTTTCCGACTACAAAACTAAAGCTTTACCAACTGAGCCATGAAGGCATATAGATAAAAGTCGTTTCATTTATGACCACATATTAAAGCATAAAAGGCGAAAATGAAAAAAAATTGATTTTTTAATTTTTTCGAGAGGGGATACCCCCATGATTTTGGTATCGTTTTTCTTCTCTCACCAAGCTCTTTCCAAAAATCTAAGTCGTAACGGGATTGGACTTAAGGTTACAAAATTCGGTGACACAGACAAACAGACGGACAGACAGACATTTGTCGCTTATAAATATTAAAAGATGATCTAAATTTACTACATAAGAACAATTGAAAAACATGTTATTATTTATATATTTCATAATCGAAATTATTGCCAACTTTCTGGAACTTAAACAATCTTGTTTATACTTACGTAGACAAAATTTCCCCATTTTTTGGCCAGTGGATATTTCCCGAATAACAAGCCGTGTTGAAGAAGTGAAGACTCCGGAATGTGTCGATAAACAAAGTCTTTTTTCCACTTGCAAAGGGAAAACGTGCGCGTGGTCTAATAATTGTTTTCTTCAATTTCTTCAAAGTCCTATTTTTAGGCTAAGCTTGTTTTTAAACAGAATTTTTTAGTGTCTCGTAAGCTTCTTCGATTTTATTCTCGTTTTTATTAAAATTGAAAGAAATTTTTCTGCTTTTTAACTTAAAAAATGTTAGTCGAATTCGATGTAAGTTTTCAAAAATAAATTACGTTAGAAAACTTCGAAATTTAGCAAAAAGTGCAAACAGTTTATGGGAATATTCTTGTCAATATTTATGGTGATCGAAATAAACATCCAATTTTGACATTCCATGATATTGGATTAAATGGTAGGGCTTGTGGAAAAATTGATCATTACTCTCCTCACCCCAAAATTTTAAAATTAAAAACAAGAAAATCTCTTCTTGAAAATCCCTTTGTCCATCCGCTTAAACATAAAAATTTTTTCCGGACCTGTCTATTATCATTTTGTTTGTTTAAAATTTTTTAAAATAAAATGAATCCAATAATTTTAAGCCCAACAAACATTTCGAGACTTTTTCCAATTCTTAACCGTGGAAGAACTTGGCGGAGAGTTTTGCATTTATAATGTGAATGCGCCAGGACAGCAAAAAGAAGCCGACACATTTCCATCATGGTAAGAAATATAAAATAAAATATTTAAGTTTGAAAAATATCTAGGTACAACTTTCCAACAATGGATGAAATGGTCACAATGATTCATGATTTGGTTCAATTTTTCAAGTAAGCCTATTCAAAAAATATGGGTCGATCCATAATCCATAATTTTCTGCTTCACGGCGATTTTTTGTTGAAAATTGGAGAAAATTCGAAATTTTCAAAACGAGTAATGCCATTCAACTCAGTTCAACGAGACGGGTAGGACTAAAACGGTCTGGGTGCGGCACATTTTTAAGTCTGTGAATTTTTTGCAAAAGAGAAACCCACCCTAATTTTTTATGCACTTTCCAGTGATGACTTTCGTTTTATGTAAATTCTTTTTTCTGTGAAACTTTTCTTAGAAAATTGTTGAAAAATGGGGGGCTAAAACGGGTGCGGCATGAATCGGCTAGAAAATTTTTTTAACAAGTGACTCTATAGTGGTAATTTTATGCGGGGAATCGTTTGCGCGCAATCCCGAGCCCTGCAAACGCCTCCTTGATCCTGATTCAGGGAAGATGGTAGGTGTATTGAAGCGAAAATCAAACATTTTCGGATTTTTATGTGAAAACCATCGATTCTTAGGTTTTTCTAGGCGGGGAATCGTTGAAAACGCTCCCGAACCCTGAAAACGCTTCCTTGACTCTGATTCAAGGAAAAAACCAAAAATCGCACTTTTAATTGTGCGATTTTTGGATTAAAAGTTAATTGTGCGATTTTTTGGAGTAAAGGGGGGGGGTACAGATCTGGGCTTATTCTCGAAAAAATTTTTTCAAATTTAAAAAAAATGGCCTTTATAGGGGTAATTTTATGCGAGAAATCGATTCCGCGCATTCCCGAAGCATGAAAACGCTTCCAAGGAAGCCGAGGGGTCAAAATAAGTCAATATAAGGTTCCTACTAGCAATTATTTTTGTATCACCAATTTTGGACATCTCGCGGGTTACTCTTATGAAATTTCGGGACCCGTGCAGGAAATTATAGATCGACCCAATATAATGGCCATGTAATGTCCTTGGCTGCCCATAAAACATCCGGATCCGGCTTAAATGGATTGAACAGAAAAACAGAGTGAATGGAAAAACAGGGCCGGGTCTCGGCTTTTCCTCGTTCAGGTTGTCCAGGACCGTCCATTTGCCGTTGTTTTCCACTTTATGCTTTTAATTTTTAGCCTAAAAAGTTTTATTGGACTTGGAATTGGTGCTGGAGCTAATCTTTTGCTCCGATATGCGGTTAGTATTTATCTCGACTTTAACCATTTAAAATATATAATTTTTTAAGGCAAAGCATCAAGAAAAAGTAGATGGGCTTATTTTAATCAACTGTGTATACACCAAAGCCAATTGGACAGAATGGGGATATCAAAATGTAAAAATAACTTTTTGTCATATTCCATATTTCAAATTTTTAGCTTAATGCCTCGCTTTTAAAAAACATTGGTCCTAACAATTTCACTACGGATTATTTACTATGGCATCATCTTGGAACCCATATAGAAAATGTCAGCCAAACAAAAATTAAAGAACTTCGACATCTTTATAACCATATTAAAAATCCTGTCAACTTAGCAGGATTTATAGAATCATATGTCAAGTGGGAGAGATTAAACATTTGTGTAGAAATTCAAACTTTTTAGCCGCACACATGTCCATGTAACCACAAAATGTCATAAAGATCCCAACTTTACAGTTCCGGTTCTACAAATTGTTGGTGAAGGATCTGCTTTTCTACATGAAGCGGAACATCTGAATTCAATGTTAGATCATAAAAATTCGGAGTTAGTAAAATTTGCAGAATGTGGTGGCGATGTGTTGAATGAAAGGCCAGATAAAGCGACGGAAGCGATTTTGTTGTTTTTACAAGGATGTGGATATTGTAAGTTTTATCTATCAGCATTTGTTCAATCAGTTGAAACAGTAGAACAAAATTTTGGTCCTACTCGCGGCGCACTAAAGAGGAAAAAGTATAGGCAAGAGTCAAAATTTTTAAAATGCCACCAATCGACTCAGCTTGCCTAGCACTTCACAACGAGTACCATATCATGGGGTTTGGAGTTGAGCCATGGCCAATTGGCTAAAGTGCTCGGCCTTATCTCATAGGGCGCGGGTTCAATCCTACGCACAAAAGTCATTTTTTTATTTTGTTATCAAAAAATTCATGAACATTTTTGCATATCTAAATTTGTATGCTGGGAACACGATGGTACTACTATTTTTCCATGAAAACTTTTGGAAAGATTGAAAAAAATGATTTTTGGATTTTTGAGATTTTTCGATTTTTTCAAAAGTTCTCAAGGAAAAATACGTGCTTCCCGCATACAAATGTGGATATGCAAAAATTTTCATGAATTTTAACAATAAAATAAAAAATGACTTTTGGACACGGGATCGAACTTGCGCTCTATGAGTGAAGGCGAGCACGTTAGCCACTCGGCTAAGGGCCAAAACCCGAAAAGCATATGATATGGACTCATTTTGAAGCGTTAGACGAGCGGAGTTTAAATTTTGACCCTTGCCTGCACCTTTTCGGCATTTTGGTGCGCCGTGTACTGAGCTTGGGCTTATCAGTCTGTGCCATAGCCAGTGGGGAAAGGGGTGTAATTACTCTACCTCTATTCTTTTTAGTCCCTTGGCTAAATGTTAGAAAAGTTGTCAAGAAGATTCGACGAACCACATCCGAAGAAGAAACCACCATTTCATCAAATGAAGATGATGCAACAACTCGTTCTATCCGCGGCTCAGTTTCAGACGATTTTGGCTATTTTTATGACGGTAATATAAGCCCAATTGAGCCAAATATCCCAAGAGTATTTTAAATTTTATTTTTAAAATTAATCACCTAAAATTTTTACATGTACATTTCAAACTTAACTCTAATGATTTATGCTTTTTTGCTTTGTGAGATTATGTGCAACAATTTTGATTTATATTAATTTATTGTATAGAAAGTACAAACTGTATATTTACACCACATTGTACAAATAAATTTTTTCGAAAAATCATTTTTTACCAAATCCAATACCACAAGCAGTTGATGCTGGCATGCACATACCAGTTGCAAGATCGCGAACATTTCCTAGCGCACATGTACAACCGGCCATGTTTGAAGCACACAATGATGGACATACAGGCTAAAAGGTAATATAAGCTAAACAAGTATAAGGCATTTCCATCCTAAAGGGAAAATCATCATCCATAGTGAAGTGGCAAGCGACTCATTTTGCACTCAAATGCTAATGTTCATTCCCGCAAGGGTGTAATTTTTATGTATAAAAGGTTTGTTTTAAGCTAAAATTGCTCAGAAATTGAAATTTTTGAAAAACTATATAAATTTAGACAATTTTTGGTAAAAAAATTTGAGAATCAAAAATTCAAGTTAGTCCAAAAATAACGGTCTGGCATGGCACGACAAAAATTAAGCGGCCTGAGGTGCAGGCCAGTCCGGCTGTGGCTGGACTGGCCTGCACCTCAAGCCGCTTAATTTTGAATGTAGCCTACGATTTTTTCTCTTGGCGGAAAATATCCTATACATTATTTACAGAAACTTTTATAAACCCACAGCTTGATTTTGACAAGTTTGTACACACATAAGCCCACATTGATTCCAGACTTCGTTGGTACGGCAATCTAAATTGTCTTTTGAATGTAGCCTAGGATTTTAAACTTACTCATTCCAGTGCCTCCATACACTCCACCACTTCCATACATATATGGATTGTACGTTCCAGCATATCCTGTACCAGAAAGTCCATATTGGCCTGGATATAATTGGCCATATTGCCCATACTGGCCATACTGACTACCATAAGGATTGTAGGGATAAATTTGGCGTTTAACTCGAATTTTATATACTAAACATTTTTGTTCTTGTTTAAAATTTTAAGAATTTACTTTTACACAGAACAGGAGTAAAAAATAGACATGTCAGATATATCAAAATATTTATGGAGACAAAATTCATCATGCAAAAGAAAGTTGTATAAATTTCAAATAAATTAATTTTTGATACCTTACTACTATAAATAAGTAAAGTTTTACCGATAAATCTAGATCATGCAGCGGATTATGACGAAATTTAGATTTTTACTCCTTATTTTGTTATATGAGTAAATAAACAAATTTATTTGATGATTTTAGAGGATTACAAATCACGAAAACACTTACCTTACCATGATTCAGGGAAAATACAAGATGATCCAGAAACGTACACTGATCCCGGGACAGGAGATCGGTATTGCAATTGATTTTTGAAAAGAGTCATCCTTTGGGAAAAAATTTTTCAAATCGAGGTGTGCGTTCTTGTAAAAAATGAAACTTTTTTGAGCGACAATGGCTAAAAAATTTTTCTGAAGAATCGCATTTTTTAGCAAAAAAACCAAAAATCGAATTTCTGGCCCAAAAAATCTCCTTTTGGCAAAATTAGCCTTGTTTTATGAATTTTGATGAAAGATGACATTTTATAAAAAAGGACTTTTTTCAAAAATTGTAAAACCAATAGAGGAAATTTTCGATTTTTTATATTCCCATCCCAATGGTTTTCTATTCCATTCAAAGTAGATTAAGTAATACTTAAATGGCCCTTGAATCCAAATTATGCGTTTTTATTTATAATAAATGAATGAAGAAAACTTGTTTGCGCTTTATTTTAATCAATCAATAACCATAAAAACAGGTGCTCCGTTTTCTTAAACACTTTTTTTGATCAACTTCTGGGAATTTTCAAAGTTGAAAAAATGATTAAATTTTCTATTGTTGTTATTTTGATTTATATTAGTAATTTTATTAATGGTAAAATTTAATGAACTTATATAAACTCTTTAATACCCGTATCTAGAATTCAGAGACCGAGGGGAGGGGGAGCGGCACCCCGTTTCAGGAGTGTGGCTGAGCTCTAGAGGCATATCTCGCGAAACCTTTAAAAATGTCGATATCTCATGATCCCTCTGTAGGATTAAAAATCCGTCTGACAGTTTTGTAGAGTAGAGTCTGCTGAATCTATCTTTATATACAGTTTTTATAAAATGACGGGGATTTTTTTCATTTATAACGGGAAGAATGTTTTGCAGCTCAACCACATTTTTTGCTATATTTTGAAACGGGGTGGCGGAAAATAATGTATTTTTTAAATTTTCATCAAAAAATTTTTTGATTTTCGGACATGGGGCAATACAGTAATCCAGGCTTCAAAAAAATAATCAAAAAATTCAAAAAACTTTATTAAAAAATTACCAAAAAATGGGCAAAAGTTGAAAATTTTGCTTTAAAATTTTATCTAAAAGCAGTTTTTTTATCGAATAATTCACAAAGTCTCATTATTTTAAGCCCAAGTTGCAAACTCTATAAATGACGAACTTCAATATAGAGCCTATCTTATGAATATGCTATGTCATAGAGACCCAGAGCAGATATTTTGTTTACAGCATAAAACTCCAATAGGCACTAGAGACAGTAAATCATTTTTGTAAATAAAAGTTAAATAAATTTTATGCAAAAATATACTTCGATTGACGACAGAACAAAAGAAGCAGGTAAATTTTTTCAAATTTGATTTTAAAAAAATTTAAGCTCCAAGAAGAATTCCAAAATACGCAACTCCGAGATCAGTGCCAAAAATTTTATCCTATAATATCACAAGTAAGCAAATAAAAAATTATCTTTATTAAAATTTTAGCGTTGCCACTTTGGAGTACAAGTTGAATATGTATCAAAATGCCAAGCTTATTTTCGGGATTGCATAAAATATCTAGTTACTGGTGATCCTTTAATTGAAGTTGGGCAAATATTCTTATCTAGTATCCATCAAACATAATTAATTTTTTAAATAATTTTGAAAGCTTTTGTACTTAAAAAAATGTTTTTACGCTTGCTTGATTTTCTTTGAAACTTCTTATAAAATAGAGAAACCAATAAGAATTTGTCGGCACATTCTTCCTTGTAGGTTTTAAAAGTTTCGAGCAAAGAGGTTTGTGCCAAAAGTGGCAATATAAAATTTTGGCTCATTGCAGAGCTGTCAGAAAACTTGCCTTTGGGCAAGTTTGACTTGCCTCGAATTTTTTCGAAATTTTAATATTTTTTTTTGCTTAAAACTTGTGTAGAACGACTAAAATAGTTGAAATAACATGTTTTTAGTTAAAATTGGGGGGGGAGGCAATTAAAACTTGTAATGGCAAGTTTGATTTGCACACGCTAATTTTGTCGTGAAACTAGAAATATTTTAAAATCGTTTTTCGAGATAAACACTAGTCTAACATGAAATTTCAAAATGTTTGGGAACTTTTAACGTATCCTGTAAACCAGTGTGGCAATATTTTCTGATTTTGAAATATGCCAATTTGGTTTTAAAAAATGTGAACTCGTCTCTTTTTATGTACTCATTTTAAATATTATTTTGTTTTGATATTATAAANGAAATATGCAAATTTGGTTTTAAAAAATGTGAACTCGTCTCTTTTTATGTACTCATTTTAAATATTATTTTGTTTTGATATTATAAACAAATTTTATTATCACCAGTTTCATATTTCGTAGGAGATCTAACAGTCAAAGATATATAATCTGATTTTATTTCAAATGTTTTTGTTTTCAATCTCAGCATTTTCTTCAAATTCTTCCTATAAACTGAAGACATTATTGGATATAAAACAAAGCAAGCATTGCAATTAATCAGCGAGAGGAGATCCAAAATTTCACCCAAACTCATATAAATAAACGATTGAACTCCACTCGGGAATAGCGCATTCATTATTGCTAATATTCCTAAAATATTTGTATTGAAAAATAAATTTTGCTAATTTTTGAACCTTGAGGAAGTTCGGTTGCTAAGAATATGGATAATAAAACAACCAGCATCATCGTCGTTCTGTCTAGTTTTATATCGGTTTTCTTGGTAACTTGGCTGAAGCCAGAGAGTATAAATTTTCTTCTTTGGCGATTTCTTTTTAAATGGCGGAATAGAGCAAGTGTAAATACAAGGAGTAAAAGGCAAGGAATCATCTAAATTGAAACAATATAAAGTTTTTTGTCCATTTTCGTTTTAATAAACCCACTTTCCCTGAAGCAGGGATGGGTCGGAAATGTGCGGTATCGATTTTCGTCTAGAAAAAACCTTCGGAGGTGTCATTTTCTCAAATATTTAATGCAACGCTCAAAATACGATAAATTATTGAACATCTTTTGGATTTATGACCAAAAATCACAGGATCTAGACCCGGGACCCAGAAATCCGGTAGGCTCCGAAAACAAGGACTATAAATCCGGGCTAAATTGGGCCCGGACTTGGGGTCATTAGGATCCAGGACCCATGGTCCGAAGAGTACTAGAGCTTTTGGCAACACGACTTTTTTTGGTACTCCGAGCTTTTGGCAACGCTAAGTTTTTTAAACTTTTGGCGTTGCCAAAAGCCCGTTGTCTAGTACCGTCCGAAGCAGTGTTTTAAGACCCCCCCCCCTCATCATTGGATGAAGGGGTTCCTAGCAAAATAGCAAGGGTCAGACCAAGTCAACTAGCAAAAATTTTTTGGCCTATGTAACGTTGTTGACAATGGACTGACTCAATCCAAATCGTGATTGCTGACCAGAATCACTTCTAAGACAGATCAAAAAATTTATGGAAACTTACTTTAAAGAAAATACCCGTAAGCCATAAATTGAGGTGAAAGGCAAAACAACTAACATCTGGTTCAAAGAAAAATAAATATTTGCCATCCAATAACCCGACTTCAACAATATGATCAAAATATACAAGTAGTGTCGGAATACAAAAGATTAAAGTAGTTAAAAATGTTGTACAAAAAGTTACACTAAAATCATCGAGATCACAGTTGCACAACCCAGGTACCCCCGGTAAAATTCGACCGGGGTGGGTCATGGGGCGGAAGGGGAATAGGTCATCGGTCCCCGGCGCTGGGGACCGATTTTTTTAGAAGGTCTAAACAAAAAGTCGCCAAACTGCGGAGGGGGGGGGGGGGGGGGGGGGGGGGGGGTCATAAAAACAAAAATTTTCGACCGGGGTCTGTGCAACTGTGATCGAGATTATATTTTTTGGTGCCCATGGTCTGGTCATTCGGTCTAGGAATGGCTCAAACTATTGAAGGGTTAGGTACATATCAAAGTTAGGAAAAAATATGAACTGGAAAAATTACTCTTATGATTTTTTCGATTTTTGAAAAATTTTAGACTATTTACTTCCCCCTTCCTTTACTCCTCATCACACACTTTACTGCATTAGAGGTGTGCAGGGCCGAAAGGTCTAAGTCAGGCCAAATCGGCCAAGTCGGTCTGGATTGGCCTCAGGCCAGGCTGACCACAGCTGGCCTAGATTTCCTCAGGCAACTAAATTTTTTCGGTCAGACAAGGACGGACTAGGCCAAGCTGACCTAGAGACGGCCTAGGCAAGGCATGCCCTAGGGGCCACAGCCGGCCTACTCTCAGGCCAGCCACATCTAGCCTGGCTTGCCCTTAGATCATCACTTTTTTGTCGGGCCAGTCCAGGGCGGTTTAGAGCCGGCTGGCCCATGCACACTTCTAACTACACCCTCTCAATAAGTCCTCTTACTCCCGCCAGTATCCTTTTCGGGAGAGGAGTAGTTTTTGGTAGGGGGAGGAATTCATCTATTTCGGTATTATCTGTATTGAAAGAGAAGGGGAATCATACAGAACCCTTTCACTTTTCATATCTCTGAAAAATGTATAAAAAATTCTTAAAATTCAATCTTACCATGCAATATGCTTATCATTCCATTTCCCGTTCAAGCTTTTTAAAGATGCATATCTTATAAATGCGGTAGTAGCCCATAAATATAGCGTTATTGCATGCAGTGCCTTACTCATGACCACATGAAATATTAGATATATTATCCATCCAGTTTCATATGGATTCGTTTCACCAGTCATATAGCTGAATCTTATCAGAAATATTGAATAACTTAACATTTTTACAATATCACACAGGGCTATTATTCTTATCTAAATTTGAAAAAGATGAAGATGGGGTAAAAAAATTCAAAGACATACCAATCGATTTATACCAAATTTTTCCATAATCGGCCTGGACAGAACCATTACATGTAAGATATTTGCTATACATCCAAATATACATATTGCAATGCAAATATATTTATGAGCTATTCCATAGGCACTAAAAATGGATATAGATGTTTTGTTTTAGGGAAATGTTTATTTTTCGAGTAACTTTTCTCCAACCATCTCCTCTCCTATTCTTCCATCCTGCAATGTATCAACCCTGCTCTGATTTGCCCTGTCCTTCCTTGCCTGACCCCTCCTTTACCTCACCACTATTCCTCCTTCCATTAACCCTCCGACAATTGAGCATGCTTAAAAAATTCATAACTTTTTATTTTGTTTTCTTTTTTATGCGGTTTTTTTTAAAATATGTTCAGTTGTCGGAGGGTTAACGACGCTTATACTGTCTTGACCTATCCTGTCCTGAAATAAATTTATGAAACCTACGTTGAAAGTGATTGAATAACATTAAGAATATCATCAATACTAGAAATATTTAAATTCACAGGCTCGAATTCATCATGACATCGCATAATCTCTAAAATAAAAATGAGTAATTCTTTTTTTAATACTTTCCACTAGAGCTAGGCAACCGATAGAAAATGGATCGGTTTCGGTTTTTCTCGAACGGTTTCAGTTTTTTTCGACTTTTTTCGGTTTTTCAAAAGTGTCGGTTTCGGTTCGGTTTCAACTTTTTTTCAGTTACAGTTCCGGTTTCCTAACTCTACTTTCCACGATCATAAGAAATATTTTATTTTTAACCCGAAAAATAAAAAATCAAATAATGAATCAGCTTAATTTTCAAACATTTTCATACTATAAAAGATACTTGCCACCTAAATCGAATCAATTCCTAAGCAACCTTTGAATTAAGCTAGACGTAAAATTCCATTCATACTTGGAAATCTGAGCACCTTTTATGTATCATGCCAAAAGAATGGAATTAATAATAACTTTTCGGGAAAAATTTGAACCTAATAAATGGGCGTATGACAAGACANATACTTGGAAATCTGAGCACCTTTTATGCATCATGCCAAAAGAATGGAATTAATAATAACTTTTCGGGAAAAATTTGAACCTAATAAATGGGCGTATGACAAGACATGTTTAATTCAAGAGTTTTGCAAAAAATTCTTTGTCTATCATAAAAGATCATGTGTCTGGATTCTCAAGTCTTCTTAACGATTAAGAGAAAAAATTTCTTTTTTATGAAGCGAGGTATAATTTTTGAATAGTTTATGAAAATTATCTATATAATGGCATCGGAATTAAAAGTTTTAGGGTCCCTCAAAAAGTTTACTGAATCCATTCTTTCCCTCTTCTGAACTTCTGAATCATTTTTTTCCACAAAAATGGATTCAGAAGAGAAAAAAATGGAGTCAGTCGAGTCGACTGGCTTTTTGAGGCGTTTTTTGAGATTTTTTCCCCAAAAACTTTTTAATTCCGACGTCATTATATTTAATTGCTGATTTAAATTAGAAGTGCTAACAAAACCCGGAACTTTTGTTCAAAAATGACACAGAAAGAAAAAATAAAGATTTATCCAAGCAATTGATCATTTTGATTTTGCTGACTTTGGTGTATGATGTTTTCAGTGTCAGCTGTTGGGGTAAAAACTTAAAAAATGATAAAAAGATGTAAAAANACAGAAAGAAAAAATAAAGATTTATCCAAGCAATTGATCATTTTGATTTTGCTGACTTTGGTGTATGATGTTTTCAGTGTCAGCTGTTGGGGTAAAAACTTAAAAAATGATAAAAAGATGTAAAAACCATAAAAAATGAGCTCAAAATTTTGAATGCTTATTTTTGAGGGGTGGCAGGATGCAGGTGCCCCTAGGCAGAAATTTAAAACATCTCTAATAAGGTACCCCCCCCCCTCCCTTATGTTTTTTGGAAAAATGACCTTTTTGGGTAAGTGCTCCTCCCTCCCCTAGCCGACCCTTCTCCCTACTCCACTAGAGTAGAGCCGCGCCGAAGACGAGAGGGAGAGTAGCATCGGGGGCAAAGGGATGGTGCCTTCATTTGATAAATTTTAGCTCTCTACGTACACGTGTGTCTGATTATTCGGTCTGAACTGATTATAGACCAATAAGTAGACAAATACACGAAACTCTTTTTCGGCAAAAACTCAATTTCCGTTCATTAACGATCATTGATGATAAAAGAAAAAGTTTTCCAATTCATACAAACATTCAAATGTAGAAAAAAAGAACCTCATACTGTCAATAAAAAATTATTCATAAATAAAACATATGCTCAATTATTTAAAAGTATAAAAGATCATATTCAATAAAGACGGTTTTATAAACATGGGTATTATTAAACAAAAAATGTGCGTTTGTCTATCTGTACGGACCACACGTGTACAAACACCCCCGAAAATTTAGACTTGTTGCTGGCGAAAAATCGACTTTTTTTTAGAAAATTTTTGGGAAAAATCATAAGGGGAGCCCTTATAATTATTTTGGCTTTAAGCTTTAAAAAATACGATTTTTGTTGAAAAAATAG
>OZJO01023884.1:0-28442 GCA_900406225.1 Acrobeloides nanus | reverse complement strand
ACCATTTTGCTCTAGAGCATATGCTAGAAATAAGGGCTCTTCTTTACTAGCCATAATCCTACTACATTAAAGGACCAATCCACTCGGAAAAAACACTATATAAAAATAATATATCCGGAAAGATCATGAAAAATGGAGCATTTTTTGTTTCTACGACAACCTCTGAATCGTTGTAGTTTTCGAGACAATTGCATTTGAAATTTGAATTTTTGTTCATGTTTTCGTTGTAATAAACAAACTTTTCAAATTTTTTGCACAAAAATTGACTTTTTTTGCTCAATAAGATTGTGTATTACAACGAAAATATGAACGCAGTGAAAATTCGTCCTTGAATCAATAAAAGTTGTGTATTGACGCGAAAATTCAAAATTTTTTTGGCAGTAAGTCAATGAAAAAAGAATTTTTTTTTAATTTCCGCATTAATACACAACTTTTATTGATTCAGGGACGAATTTTCACTTCGTTCATGTTTTCGTTGTAATACACAGATTTCAAAAATCACCAACTTCAAACGCAATTATCTCAAAAACTACAACGATTCAGAACATGCCGTAAAAACAACAAATACTCCATTTGTCATGAATTTTTCGAATATATAACGTTTTCATAGTGTTTTTTACGAGTAGGCTGGTCCTTTAAGTACGATATTGTAAATATTTATGCAAATTTTGAACCGTCTGCTTCTCTGGCAAAATTTCCGTTTAGGGTGCTCGTTAGTCGTTGTTGCGCCCAAAAACACTGTTAAACGAGCTGTGAAACGTTGTCGAGCTCAATAAAAAACGCTGTTAAACGTTGTCGAACATTGTCGCGCGACAACGATTTTTCGATAACGTTGTCATCGTTTTTTATGATTTTCATTGAAAATTGCAAATACTTTACGATTTCTCGAGATTCTTGACAACGTTGTCGAGAAATCGTAAAGTATTTGCAATTTTCAATGCAAATCATAAAAACGATGACAAAGTTGTCGCGCGACAATGTTCGACAACGTTTAACAGCGTTTTTTATTGAGCCCGACAACGTTTCACAGCTCATTTAACAGTGTTTTTTGGGCGTGACAACGACTAATGAGCACCCTTACTCATAAAATGTGCTCTACAAGATAGACTAACTTTTAGAAAAACTTTTTAGTGCTTATGTGCTAATGATTCATTTTTATAAATTTTATTTTTTTTTAATATAAATAAAAACACAAGATACATTACATAAATAGAAAAAATATGGTACTAGTATGATTTATGGTAGAAAAATTTTCAAAATTTTCACCAAAAATCAATTTTTCATCAAAAATTGACATTTTCTGAGTGATTTTTCAGCTTGAAAATTGTAATTTTTAAGCTGAAAATGACAATTTTTGGTGAAAAAAAAAATTTTTGTTGAAAATTTGAAATTTTTTTGATGTTCCTATAAATCATACTATTCCAAAAATATAATACATACACAACATAAAGAAACAATTCACAATTTTAAAAATTCTTCAGTTCATTCACTCTCAGAACCGGAACGAGCACGCTTTGGTGGTGGCGAACGGCTACGACTACGACTGTCACGATGAGACGAGCCGCCGCCGCTCTTTGAGCGAGAACGAGGTGAACGGCTACGACTCTTTGAGCGAGATCGAGATCGTGAGCGGCTAAAAAATCAATATTAGTTACTAAATTTATTTTAAAAATGGTGGTTACCTTTCTGGAGTGTCATCAATGAGTTTGATTTTGCGGCCATTGATATCTTTGCCTTGGTGCTTCTTCAATGCATCTTTTAAATCCGAATGGGTTGCGAAACAAACGATTCTGAAAAAATTTGGTCAATTTTATTTTTTAGGCTTAGGTTTATGCTTAAGCCTACGCCTAATCTTAGATCTAGGCTTAAGTTTAGGCCTAGGATTAGACTTAGGCCTAAGCTTAGGCTTAGGTCTAGGCCTAATTAGGACCCCGTTTGGCGTGTTCAGCGCCCCTACACTTAAGTTTAGGCGTAGGCTTAAGCTTAGTCCTAGGTGTAGGCTTAATCCTATGCTTAGGTTTAGGCTTATTCTTATAATTTAGGTTTGCTTATAAATTCATCTATTTTACTTTACTTTCTACTTACCCTTCATTCGGAGCTTTTTTGTGAGCATCAGCATAAGTTGCGCCACGCATCATGTCTTTGAGTTCCTAAAATTTTGAATTTTTTGACTTTTTACAAAAATTAAAAAATCAATTTTTAAATTGAAAAAATTACCGATCTTACCAAAAATCTAAAAGAAATCGTAAGATTAGCACAGAATTTTTGCACAGGCGGTCCTTTTTCCTCGCTTTTCTCAATGACATTTGATAAAACACCGGACTGCGTTTTGAGAATCAGAACCAGAAAATCGTCTCAATAACTCGCACTTTTTGTAAAATAAGCCTTTGTGCACACACGTTTCAGCATGGAGACAATTGTGTTTCCGGTCCTGATTTTGTGGTGTAGCAATTGAGCTTTGCGAATAATACAAGATCTCGGGATTTTGCTAGCGGCTCGGATTTTTTCGGACCCACATGAGAAATACGGACTACACAGCACGTGAGACGTGTTGAAAATTAGCCTGAGCTCTATTCTCTTCGGAGAACCTTTTTACGAGATACATCTTTTAACAACACAACGACTCGTTTATACGCCCTTAAAATTAACATATTTAATTTTTGTTGTTATAAAAAATTTTAAAATCAAACTTTTCATTTTTGACTTAAAAATTATTTTTTGTTGTAACTTTTAAATAATTGAAGAAAAAATTCTTACCTGCCATGCGCAGCGAGTTGATAAGTTTTCCACCAAAAGACGATAGCGAGTTTGCACCGGAGCAGCGAATCTAAAAGTTGATTTTTTTTTTAATTTTTCACAAAAAAAATTTTTTTAATATTTTAAAAAATATGGTAAAATTTTTCAATTTTTACCTCCTTTGTCCATTAAAACCACCACGACCACCATAATCTCCACGACCGCCAAAATCTCCACGGCCACGGAAGCCACCACGACCTCCTCGAAATCCTCCGCGGTCACCACCACGCCTTGCATTGGACATCTCTACCACAACCCTCTCGCCACATAAATCTTTTCCATTCATTTCATAAACAGCATCATCGGCTTCGCGTGAGTTGTCGAATTCCTAAAAATTTTTTTCGTTTCGTTGAATTTTTCAACATTATTCTTACCACGAAGCCAAAGCCTTGTTTGAGAACAACTTCACGGACTTTGAAGTCCCGGAAGAAACGTTCGACATCTTTTTCGGAAGCACGATTGGAGACGCGTCCAAGAAAAACACGGCAATTTCCAGACATTTGAAGTTTAGATGAAGTAAAAAAGGTTGATGTAATCTAAAATTTGCATAATTAATGAATATAGTTGTATAAAAAATATTTGAACTCGAAAAACAATTTATTAAAAATAAGATAAAAGTAAATAAAAGGCTTAGGTTTACGACGGGCTTAGGCTTACGGTTGGGCTTAGGCTCATGATTGAGCTTAGGCTTAAATCTAGGCGGCACTAGTCTCCTCGTTACGACGCGAATTCACGATCATTCGTTACGGCCTCTCGTTACAGAAACCGCTTGTTACGGCCTGTAAGGATTTCAAAAATGGGGGAGGGTGAAATCATAAACAACTTTTTTCAATTTTTAAGAAAAAATGAATTTTTAAAGTTAAAATTAATCAAAATTAGTGCAAAAAGGCCGTAATGAGTGTACTCGGTAACGAGCACCCGTAACCGTAACGAGGGGCCTAGTGCCACCTAGGCTTAGGTTTACGATTTGGGCTTAGAAAAAGTATAACTAAACCAAAATAAAATGCAGCAATCTTGTGGCTTGAATGAGGTTGCCCATCCCAGCAAAGTATATGTATTGTGAAAGAAACAGGAATGGCTCAATCGATTTTTCATGAAAACTTTTCGTTTCATTTTCAGGCTCTTTTCAAAATTAACATAGCGCAAAAAAAGATAAAAGCGACTTTTTGTTTTTCTTGCAGCCATATTGACTTGGTATTGGCGTACTTTTTTGAATTATTGATTAGATGGCTGTTTTTTTTTATCATACTCACATGATTTATTTCAGTTTTATTTCAATATTGAAACGTGTTTCTATATTTTCTAGTGGTTCATCCTTTGTTTTTGATAGGAATGCATAAGTACAACAAGTGACGATCCTCATCAAAATTCGCATATTTCTGACCTCGTCACCGATCAGAAATATGCAAATTTTGAGCACGATATTATATTGTTCATGTGACAAATTTGGCACCATTGTCACTATGAACAATTGTATGTTCGTGCTCAAAATTTGCATATTTATAACCGGTGACGAGATCAGAAATATACGAATTTTGAGCACGAACACACAATTATTCATAGTGACAATGGTGCCAAATTTATCTCTTTTATCACATGAACAATATAATATCGTGCTCAAAATTTGCATATTTCTGGTCATTTGTTGTAACTTGTGCACATCTATAGTTTTTGATTATTTCGAAATTTTGTATCGTTATAAAAAAAATGGTTAAATATAATATTTAAGCTTCATTTGTACACATATTTGAATCATGTCTGAGAACCGAGTTTTTATTGGACGTCTTCCTCACCGTGCTACTGAAAGAGATATTGAGCATTTATTCCGCAACTTCAAAGTTCGTGATGTCGTTTTGAAAGCTGGATTTGGTTTTGTTGTAAGTAATTATTGGGTTGATCGAAAAGTTCTATTTCAGGTTTAAACAAAGGCTTAAGTCTAAGCACAATCATAAAGCCTAAGAAAGCACTTTCACACTTCGGGAATGTGCGCAATCCATTCCCCGCACGAATTATCCCTAGAGGGGTCATTTTAGAGAAAAAAAATTCGAGTCTAAAAATCATATAAAAAGCATACGAAGGACACGAAGTTGACAAAATTTATCCATAAAAAATTAGTTTGAACAAATTTTTTAATTTTTATGCAAATTTTGCATAAAATTTTTTTAAATATTAAGGCATTTTATAACTCGCCAAGACGAATAAAATTACACCAAAATTATCCAATTTGGAAATGGTTTTGGGTTATTGAAACGAAAACATGAATCAAGGTTTTCGTTTCAATAACACAAATCCATTTTCAAATTAGAAAAAAATTTAAACAAATTTTGTTTATTTTTAGGAACTCCATGATTCCCGTGACGCCGACGATGCCTGCTACGAACTAAACGGCAAAGAACTTCTTGGCGAACGTATTGTTGTCGAAATGTCCAAAGGACGCCGCCAAGATCGCGGAGGCTATGGTGGTGGTGGCGGCTATGGTGGCCGTGGCGGCTACGACCGCGGTTATGGCGGCGGAGGCGGCTTTGGTGGCCGCGGAGGTGATCGATATGGAAGTCGTCCACGAAGCAGTCGGTAATATAATTAAAACTTAAAGGACCAGAGTTTACTTTTGGAGAAATGATGCCATGTGAAAGAGTACAAAATTTGGGGAGCATTTTTTGTTTTTACGGCACTACTTGAAAATCTAACGGTAAAAAGTTATCGAAACAAGATTGTAAAAAAATTTTTTTCAAACTAGTTTGTACATTGAAGCGAAGAGTCGGTACTCAGGGATCGATGAAATATTTTATTGAAACGATGTAATAAGTCATTATAAATATTCAAAATTTTTGATAATTTAAGAAAAAAGAAAAAGTAAAAAAATTCGAAAAAATTTTTATGCGTTTTTTATATCTCATAGACGAATAAAATGACGCTAAAATTATTGAATTTGAAGAATGTTTTGTGTTATTGAAACGAAAACCCTGATTCAGAATTTTCGTTTCAATAACACAAAACAATTTTCAAATTCAATAATTTTGGTGTCATTTTATCCGTCTCGATGAGGTATAAAAAACGCCAACTTTCTTTTTTCTTAAATTATCAAAGATTTTGAATTTTCTCATGATTTATTAAATCGTTTTAATGAAAAATTCATTGCAGGCCCTTCGTTTCAATGTACAAATTAGTCTGAAAAATTGTTTTTACAATTTTGTTTCGATCATAACTTTTTGCTTTTAGATTTTCAATTAGTGCCGAAAAACAAAAAATGCTCCAAATTTTGTGCTATATCACATGGCATCATTTCCCAAAATGATTCCATGTGACTGGTTCTTTAAAAAATCAAAAAAATTTTATTTTAGCTTCCCAGCACCACATTCAACCCGTTATCGTTTGGTCGTTGAAAATTTGTCGAGTCAAGCTAATTGGCAGGTAAGAAATTTTGAAAAATTAACACAAATTTAATCATTTTTGAAAATTTGCATGATTTGTAAAAAATTCAAATCAAAAAATAATTTGTTTCATTTTTAAGGTTGGCTAGTTGGCTAACACTTTGGTTCCGCCCGGGTTTTTCGTGGCGAAACTAACTAAATCCTCGATTCTGGGAGCTCGGAAATTTGGAGCTCAGAGAGAAATTTTTGGGAGCTCAGAAATTTTGGCCTGCAAAAAATCTCATGGCTCGCTCTTTTTGGCCTGTCTAAGCGGTCTATGGCTTTGATGGTTCTGATGAAACCTAGCCTGTATTTTGGCGTCCGAGTCGTGTGGCAATCCGAAATTTCCGAAAAATTCCAATTCTAAAGGGGTCCACAGATTTATGGTCCATAGATTTTCTCGGCTCTTTTTTGGCCTTTTGGTTCTTATGGCGCTCATACTCTCTGATGGAGACTAGTGGTGTGACTCTGAGGCGTCTGAGATTTTTATGAGCTTTCTATCTCTCTCTCTTATACGGTAGTACGACTACTGGCTCAAAAATTCAGGGTTAAGGCAAAATTTGATCTCTAGAGTATGTTTTTATGTGTTTAAACATTTTCATACTTCCCTTCAACACATCCGAAAAAATGGAAAAGGGTTGCAGAATTAAAAAATTCATCTTAAATTACAAGCAAAATTAAAAAACACGATTTTTATCGTGAACTTGGCTCAGTGGTAGTGCTCCAAGAATCGAGTCTAAGGGTCCCAGGTTCGAATCCCACCTGAGTCGATTTGATTTTGCCTGTGAAAAAAAGCTAGTATAAGAAAATGCTGTATATTGAAACGATTGTCAACAGATATTAAAATTATCAAAAATCGAGAATGTTTACAAATAAGTTTATGATCACTGTTACTGCAACTTTTTTCCATATTTTCGGCAACCTCGTCCTTTCTTGTAGAGCTTGCCCGACCAACATGGACACAAACATTGATTTTACTGAGGCTGCGGTCAAGCATGTCAAAAAAGTTGTCAAAAAGTTGTCGAAAAGTTGTCAAAAAGTTGTCAAAAAAGTTGTCAAAAAAGTTGTCAAAAAAGCTGTCGAAAAAAGTTGTCGAAAAACAAAAGGGTCGCGGGTTCGAATCCCGCTTGAAGCTTAATTTTTTGCACAAAAAATTTGTGCAAAAAATTAAGCTCCAAGCGGGATTCGAACCCGCGACCCTTTTGTTTTTCGACAACTTTTTTTGACAACTTTTTTGACAACTTTTCGACAACTTTTTGACAACATTTTGACAACATTTTGACAACTTTTTGACATGCTTAACCGCAGCCTAAAGATGAAAATTTGATTGAATGTAAACTTTACAAGATTCTAAATTGCATTTTTTAAAGCTGTATATATAAGTTACTCAGATCTCATATACTTCTATTACTCATACATCCATTAATGTCCTTGTCAACTTTTATTCTATATGTACGGTGACAAATTTTATATGTAGTTTTTGGCTAGATCGATAATTTTTATGTTTTAATGAATAAATTTCAATCAAAAATAGGTTCTAAACACTTTGTTGAGGCTATACAAAATCAAATAGAATAAAACAATATTTGAACAGTTGGCTATGTCAAAGGGTTGTCTCAAGCCGGAACTGGACTATGTTCCATAATCCTTGCTCCATTTCAGTAATACATTGTCTAATCGACTCTAATGCTGCGTGTTTGCTTGAATTTAATTCTTTCTGTGGCTATTGCGTTAGGTAAAAATTTTCGAGAATTTTTAGCCCTTTGCTCTAGGATTTTAGCCCTATAGGATGATGATAGTTTTTTGGCATTGGCATACACAATAACGGGACGAATAGGAACGGGACACAAAAACGGGACGACAAAAAATGGGAAGATTTTTTTCTCCTTAAAAGGGGAAGTCCAACTTAGGGCCGGGTAGAAAATTTTTTTAACAAGTGACCTCCTAGGGGTATTGCACGCATTCCCGAACCTTAAAAATGCTTCTTTGACCCTGATTCAGGGAAATAGATGTGTATATTGAAGCGAAAATCAAAAAATTTTGAAATTTCTCCCTCAAAATCATATTTCTGGGGGTAATTTTATGCAGGGAATCGATTGCGCGCATTCCCGAAGCTTGAAAATGCTTCTCTGACCCTGATTCAGGGAAATTAGTACATGTTGGATTTTCGCTTCAATACACACTCTTATTTTCCTGAATCAGGGTCAGGGAAGCGTTTTCAAGCATCGAGAATGCGCGCAATCGATTCCCCGCATGAAATTACCCCCAGAAATATGATTTTGAGGGAGAAATCTCAAAAATTTTTATTTTCGCTTCAATACACACATCTATTTCCCTGAATCAGGGTCAAGCAAGCGTTTTTAAGGTTCGGGAATGCGCGCAATCGATTCCCCGCATAAAATTACTCCTAGGAGGTCACTTGTTAAAAAAATTTTCTACCCGGCCCTAAGTTGGACTCCCCTTTTAAGGAATTTTTAGATAGTGTAAAAGACTTTTTTCTCAACTTTTTATCCTGAGTAAAAAAGTCTTTGACACTATATCAAAATTCCTTTTAGGAGCCAAGATTTGAAGAAAAAATCGTCCCGTTGTTGTCTCCCGTTCTTCTCATCCCGTTTTTGTGTTGTTTGAAGGATCGTTCCACCTCTTTATTGTGTGTGCCGTTTTTTCTGGGGATGTAAAATAAGTTAACCGGAGGAGAGGGCTGAGGAAGCAAGGTTATTTGTTAGAAAAACTTCGAAGTGCTAAACATGATCAATTCTTTCTTATAGATTTATCCGCAACAAGGCCACCAAATTGCATCGACGGATTAAGTCAAAGACGCTGTCAAGATTTGTTATCAAGCAATGCTACCACTTTCAAACATTGGTGTGAAACGAATGCTGAATTTGTTTTACTGGACTGTTGCATCTCATGTGGAGCACTTTATTCTCCAAAAGGTAGGAATGAATGGCATATATGACAAATATGAAGCAGGGATGTATCGAGTTTAGATCGAGTTTGACTACGTATCTAAAAAAACACACATTCAATTCATAAAGTTAATAGCTCATTTGGAAGCCTGGGAATTGTAAATTTAAATGAACTTTAGTTGAATTAATTCCGATTTAAAATTGTAAAGTTATAGCCTCGATCGGGTTTTTTCGAGTTTGATTATCGAGTTTGTTCATCGAGTTGGGGGGGGGGGCTATAACTTTACAATTTTAAATCGGAATTAAGTCAACTAAAGTTCATTTAAATCTACAATTTTCAGGCTTCCAAATGAGCTATTAACTTTATGAATTGCATGTGTGTGTTTTTAGATACGTAGCCAAACTCGATACATCCCTGATATGAAGTTATTGTTTAGATCTATCGACGGTAAAAAATACAGCTGTGAATACAAATTGCAGTGATATTAGTCTGGTAAATTGGTGTGAGCGGTTTACAAGTGGACAAGTTAATACAAAATTGGGCTACGTAGAAAAGTGTGACGGGCCGGTGGAGAACAATTTAGCTTATGCATTTCGTTTATGCAGGTAATAAAGAATTCCAAAAAAATTTTGTTTCATTTTTAGAAAATCATGTGGTTATTGTGGGCCAAATCAGACTGTAACATATTAATCGATAGTGATATAAAAAATATTCATAAGCATGCAGTGACGTATCCAGAAATTTTTTATGGGGTGCCTTACCCGGAAAATTTTCAAATTTTGCCTTGGTCCCCCCTTAGGGGTCATTCACAAATTACGTTTGCAAAAATCTCGATTTTCGGACCCCCCCCTTTATAAGCAAACGTAATTTTTTTATAGAAATAGTAATTTTTAACCTTGGTCCCCCCTTATGTTTTTTTCGAAAATTTTTCAAAAATTGGGGCAAAAACATAAGGGGGGGACCAAGGCAATTTTTTCGAGTTTTTAAAAAAATTTCAAAAATCAGTTTAATCCCCTGTTTTTCTCGCCGACATGCGCGAAAATTTTTTTGTTGAAAAATACTCATTGTTAAGCGAAAAACGCTCAGAAATTTTCAATTTTCGACGAAAATGTTGTTGAATCCTTGAGTCAATGCAAAGACCAGTGCCGCAGGCGAATTTTGTTGTTGAAAAATGCTTGTTTATATGCTGAAAATGCTCAGAAAATGAAGAACTTTTGGTTTAAAAAATGTTAAATTTTGGGCTTTTTTGTTGAAAAATGGAAAAATTTGGACAATTTTGGTGATAAACTTTAGTCAAAGTAAAATCCAGCACCGATAAACGCTTGTTTTTAAGCTGAAAATGCTCAGAAAATTACAATTTTTGTAGAAAAAATGGAAAATTTTGGACCTTTTTGGTAAAAAAAATAGGAGATTTTGGTAATTTTTTGGTGAAAAATCATAATGGGGGACCATTGATTTTTGAAAAAATTTGGGGAAAAAATTACGTTAGATTTCAGTTGACCCCCCCCCCTTCCCCCTTCTGGGAAACGTAATTTGTGAATGGCCCCTTATGTTCTTTTTCGAAAATTTTTGACATAAACATAAGGGAGACAAAGGCAATTTTTTCAAAAAATGTTCAAAAATTTCCCTCAATGGCATAAGCAGAAATTTTTTCAAAATCAATATTACATAGTAAACGTTCGATTTTTAAATTTGTTAAACAATTTGAATTAACATCAGAACATTGAGAAGAAAATAGATATTGGTTCGGAACAGAGGACGCACTTTTCGAAAAAATTCTTTCTTGACCATTTGAAGGTAATTTTATGCGCTGAATTCAAAAATCGCACTCTCGAAGGCTGAAAATGCTTCCTGGCTATGTATGAGATTAATAGGCATGTGAATCTTGTTAAAAATAATGGCCATAAAGAGGGCGATTGTATACAAAAAGTGATAAAAAATGTGGCCCTAAAGAGAATGTTGGAATAAGAAAAACACAGGAAGCATTTTCAGCCTTCGGGAGTGCGATTTTTGAATTCAACGCATAAAATTACCCCTAAAATGGTCATTTTCTTTTTTTCTCGAAAAGTGCGTTCTCAGTTCCGAACTAGTACCGAAAAATACATTAACCAAGAACTTTTCTTTTCAGGAAAAATCTTCTCTTATTCCCCGGTCTTTCCTCATATGACCAATTTTTGTAGCTTTTATCAGGTCGAAAACGTTCCAATAAGTAAAAGCGCTTCTCTTTTTCAGCTAAAGAACCCCTTCCTCGTTTGATTACATGCCCGAAATCTGTAAGCAAAACAAAAAAACAAGATTTTCACGAGAAAAAGATTAAAGTAACATACACGAAACATTTCTTTCGTTAGAAAATTCAACAAGCGATGGTACAATTCGATCAGTATTTGAGCTTTCTGGCGAAATTGAAGTCGCTATAAATGACGTGGATGGCTCAATGAAACACGATTCTTTTTCAAAAGAAACGAGTTGGTCGTTCCCATTAGCTAGAAATTAATTTAGAAGCAANATGACGTGGATGGCTCAATGAAACACGATTCTTTTTCAAAAGAAACGAGTTGGTCGTTCCCATTAGCTAGAAATTAATTTAGAAGCAATCCCATCATCTGAAGACTAACCACCAACTGAAGCCTTTGCTTTGGAAATTGAGAAAAAATTGTCTAGTTTTTGCTGTTTCGGCTTAGACATTCAATATTTTTCTAAAATATAAGAAAATAATAACAAATCTAACAAATACAATAAAAGAAAATCTGCCAATCACAGTAAAATAGGTCAAGAAAAATTTTTAACAAACAATATTTTGAACGCATGATTTAAAAAAACCACATTCATTTGCCATCAAATAATCTCGACGCGATCGAGGCACATAACATGGTATCAAAATGCGTACAAATTGCTTTTCGTCAAAACGATGGTAAAATTAGTATGCGAATTTCAATCGACGACACGAAAAGCAATTTGCACGCATTTATGATTTTGATGAAAAATGAAAATTTTTAGTGAAAATTTTTGGTGAAAAATCATAATGGGAAACCATTATGATTTTTCCCGTCCCCCCCCCCTGGGACCTCATCTCTGTGTACGTCACTGTAAGCATGTAATTTTATTTTATGCAAACTTTGTCAATTTTTGAATAAATGAAAGAAAAAAGTTAGAATTATTTCGACTTGTTACATTTTGCTTTTCGAAACCACAATCTTCTAATAGCAAAAATTGATGGTAGAAACGACGATAGTTTTCGCCTTCTTCAATTTTCCATACCCTAGAAATTCGAGGATATACCGAAACTCAAATTTGATATATACTTGAATCGAAAAATAATCTCGTTAAATCTCTTTAGTAGCTGGCATGCTGAGGTGATTGTTGCCATAACATCCCATTCTGACCCATCCAAATCAATCGATAGAATATTGATATTTTGCCAGGTATCAATTTGTTGAACCAGCAGATCAAATGGCTTCAATTGCCAATATTCATTCGAGTGTCCTGGTACGATTTGAACTTCAGTTAGCTGTGATGAAATCCCATTCGAGATATATTTGATCGACGATGGGAAGCTAAACAAGCACAGGGTTATCTCATAGTCTATTATGCTTTCACCTTATGTTTGTTGGCTGTGAATAAAATAGGTATATCAGGCATTTCGGGTATGTTAAGGATATAAATTCTGGTTGGCTAATCAACCGATTTCTGAAATACACAACAAGACAGCTATCTTGTGGTTTTAGAAGACAAGAAAGTGGAATTTCATCTTTCGATTCTGCTATGGGTGTGCAACTTGTTTGTTTATTCAATATGTTAAGATAATTTATAAGTCGATGCCTTTCTTCAATCGGAGAGCCTAAATTGGCATTAGGACTTTCTTCAACTTTTTCTCCAACCTACTTTCTTCAACTTTAATGATCGATCAATGTTGCCTGTTTCAATGAGTACCAAGCATAGAAACGGTTGATCGAAAAAGTTGAAGAAAGTAGGTTGGAAAAATAAAAAGTTGAAGAAAGTCCTAATGCCCCTAAAATAAGCTAAACTTATATGTATAAAACATATTTTGAGTTTTTATTTTTTTCCAACGAACAAATTTTTCGAGCATTGAGATAACAATCATAGGTCGGCAAGTTGGGAGGGAGGGGATCCCCGATGAGGTGGTCCTCCACAAAAAAACGACCTTTTTTTAGATTGAGATAGTCTTTTGACATCCAATTTTTATGGACCATACTGTTCGGCGGGGCCCATGAGGTGGTCCCCCCTTCAATTTTGGGTCCATGAGTGAGTGGGTCAGGGGGAGGCTCTCCCCCTTGCCGACTTATGATAACAATAAACACATACCCATTCCAAAAATCGGAGGCTCCAAAACATTTTCAATATCCACTTTAACAAAACTAACACGATAGAGACAATGCTTAAGGTTGCGGCCGCAAGAACCATTACTCTCAGCACCCAAAGTCCGGTACTTATAGTCATAAAACATCCGATATATCAATAAATACCATGAGTGAACAACTTTCCATGCATCTGGTTTTTCTTCAAATTTTATCGACAATAAAAGTTGCTTCGTATTTAAAACCTTTAAAAAACAAGATAAATTTATACATACAAAGCTACTTTGAGTATAGAATTTAATAAGTGCACAGCATTTGTAAACTGTTCTTCATTCAAATAGGGAGAATATAATTCCAATTTAGCTATGGTAAAAATTTGATCACTAATTTTGTCCAATATTGTTACCAGTGGGAAGTCATCATCATTCACAAGTTCTGGGAGGTAGAATCCTTCGACCTTGCCTAATTCAATAATATAAAAAAGTTATAAAATCCGGTCCCGTCTCGAAAATCCCGCCAAGATGCATCCCCGAAAAATCCCGTCCTGGCCAAGAGGTCGATCCCAGACCCGGGATCTAGTACTATACGAAAATAACTAACCTGTAAGGATGTCTTGCGTGAATTTACTCTCTTTTAATGAAAACACAGTCCACTTGGCAGAGGTTAAATTTTTCTCGAGTGAGCCAGAATCACTGGATGATCCACTAACAATAAGTACGCTACTAAAATTTTAAAAGAAATGCCCATGTATAGATCTGACCAGGATTCTTCGGTCCCCTTAGCAGCTAAGCCGCGACAAAAAAAACATAATGGTCCCCCACTTTTGAAAGCTCAGCCGCCTGTCGCAAAATCCTCGTTAGTTTAGTCTCCCCTCTCCAAATTGGGGGGGGGGTCAACCAATCAAGTCGTCCGATCAAATTTTTTTGAAAATCTTAGCCAAACGATCAAGGCTTAAGGGCCAACAAAAGAGCACAAAAATCTCAACAATCGAAGTCGGCTGTCTCCTTTATGGTCAACCATCAAGGACTCAAAATTTGGGGGAGGGGTATTTGTTAACGTCTGCCCCGCCGCAAAATCCTGGCTACGCCCATGAAACTTACCGATTTATATCAGCATCAAACAATTCCGACTCGAAACATACAAAAAAGCTTTCAGACAACTCTCCAATATTTTTACGATCTTTACACTTATAAGATGGCTTAGCTAACAATTCATGAAATCGAATAGCTTCTAAAATGGTGTTATTCAAACTAGGTGGTGAAAGTATATCTATATCCGACCACGACAATTCTGAAGTCCTAAATGTTGGAATTTTATTTAGAAGTTTTTAGCAAAATAAATTTACTTATTACTAACAGAACTTGATCTAAAAGTTACATCAAAACACTTCGTCCAATCATATAAATCGAACTTGCCAAAAAGTTCTCTTAGTATAAAACATAACAGAAAAATATTGATCAAGCGTAAGAGAAGCAAAGAATTGAAATAAAGCATTATCTTGGAATTTTTATTCGAAGTTTCATTTCGAAATATTTCAAGGATAAAATAAGATTGAATACTTAAGTGTAAGGCATCTTTTTCAGTTTGACCTTGACGAAGAAAACGAGAAAATTACAGGTGGATATGTGTATTCGTTGATTTTCAAATTAAATTCGCGCGCAATTTATGCAAACTAAATCTTGGCAAAATGCATGGAAATAACCATGGAAGTATATAACTTAAAAACGCTTTAAGTTGAAAGAATTTTTGCATTTCTTTATCTTTGTGTAGGTTGAAACTGCATTATTTTTTTGTAGGCTGAAATGATTGCCTGGGTAGAAGTTGTGCATTTGACGGTCACAGTGTCAACTTGACGTCAAATAACTGCCATAATCTTTTTACAGTCTAACCAGGGTTGGGATGTCCCCGGGGGAATTCTTTTTCCCCAGAATTACTTGGTTTGAAAAGACGTTTCTCCATTTTCAAACCTCGGTAGTAGTGCAGTGACAAAAAAAGCAGTGGCTTTGTGACCACAAGGTCGCGGGTTCGAATCCCGCTTGGAACCAAAGCCGCTGCTTTGTCACTGCACCACCGAGGCTTGAAAAATAAGAAACGTGTTTTCAAACCAAGTAATTCTGGGGGAAAAGATTGCCCCGGATTTCTTCAGAATTCCCCCAGGAAATCTGGATTTATCCAATTTCCCCGGATTCGGATAATTTTATTTCCCAACCCTATCCATCTCTCGATTCATTTCAAAATTTAAGAGACGATACAGTCAAACATCTATTCTATGACACCCCTCTCCCCGGAGGGACGTCATAAAATGGAGGCTTGACTGTATCTCGAAAATTCGAACTTAGGTGGGACTAGTGTTAAACAGTTCGAGCGGGCTCCGAAGTTGATAAAGTGAGATTAACGCATGGGAAAGTTTTTCAAAGTCATTTCGAGTCAAACCGCGGATGCCAAACAATTCACCTTGTACGAAGCCAGGGCCCGAAAAAGTGGGTGCTAGCACCCACTTTTTCGAGCCCTGTTCGAAGCTCAAAAACCCGATTTTACGTTGATTTTTTGAATTTTCTAACCTGTCTAAAACACCCTAGATAATTTTTTCGGTCAAAATTTCTATCTGGACGATGTATTTCAATATGGAGAACGTTTCCTAGCGAGGTTTCGAAAAAATTTTTCGATCCCACCAACTAGTCCCACGTGTAAAAATGGCTCAAAAATCGAAGTTTCTCGGATTTCTTTGGATCACGCTAGAAATGTTCTCCATATTGAAATACATCGGCCAGGTAAAAATTTGGCCGAAAAAAATGATCTAGGGTGTTTTAGACAGATTAGAAAATTCAAAAAATCAACGTAAAATCGGATTTTTGAGCTTCGGATAAGGTTTTAATTTTTTTTTGCATTCGCTGATTGACTCGAAATGTCTTTTAAAAACTTTCTCATGCGATAATCTAAAGCTTAGGCTTGGTCTTAAAGGGGGTACATTTTGCGACCATTTGGGAGAAAAAAATTTTGTTCGTAAAAATGACCCTATTGGGGGGGGGGTAATTTGATACGAGAAATCGATTACGCGCACTCCCGAAGCGTAAAAACGCCATTTTGATCGAGTTTTCGTGAAAATTTGCCTATTTTTTTTCGCTTTTTTCACCTTTTTTCGTCGAAAAAGTAGGCAATTTTCACGAAAACTTGACCAAGATGGCGTTTTTACGTTTCGGGAATGCGCGCAATCGATTTCTTGCATCAAATTACCCCCAATAGGGTCATTTTTACGAACAAAATTTTTTCATCCAAGTGGTCGCAAAATGTACCCCCGGCTTAAGGCTCCGAATAAGGTGTCAATATCATATTATTCGTAATGCCCTCCCGTGGGCACACGGAGGCATTCTGAATAAGTGCCTCGTTTTCTTTATCGATACTTTTTTTAAGAGTATAAAAATCCTAATTTAGAATTTTAAACGTAAAATGTTAGATCCAAAATCTAAGGACAAGGCTCCAAATTTGAGTCAATATCGTGATCAACGATTTAGCGTAAGTCTTTTTTTACTCTTTTTTATGTATAAAATGGCTTTTTAGGGTTCACTTCGAGAACAAGAGCGTTTATTGAAGACATCATCGACTTTGTACATCGGAAATTTATCGTATTACACGACGGAAGAACAGCTCTTTGAACTTTTTGGAAGAGCCGGAGACATTCGACGTGTGATTATGGGTATTGATCGCTTTACTAAAACGCCATGTGGATTTTGTTTTGTTGAGTAAGTTTTTTTAAATGTAGTTATAGCCTTGCACAATGGCGTATCTGGAGGCAGCCGCTCCCCTCCCCGAAATTGGTTAATTTTCCTAATGCTCCCCTTAACGTTTTGATTTTTGATCAAAAACGGCCCTCAATTATGATGTTTCACTGAAAATTTCCATTTTTTCAACATAATCGTAATTTTCTGAGCATTTTCAGCCTAAAAAACAACAAAATTTAGAAGAAAAACATCATAAACATATCTCAAAGGTACCCCGGGTAAATGGCTTCGGTCGGATGAATGACCAATTCAAGGGGTAAAAGGAGGGCAAAAAGTAAAAAAAATTTTTTCAAAAAAATCATCACTATGATTTTTGACAGTTTTGATATTTGTACTGATAAATGAGTAAAAAATATGGCAAAATGGATAAAAATTTGGAATTTTTGTTAAAAAATTGCAAAATTTTATGAAAAAAATCCATTCATCCATCATGAATTTTAGTCAAAAATTTTGCTAAAGTGACGTCGCTGTAAGGCTATTTGTACGTTTATTTTTAGATACTATACTCGTGAAGATGCTGAACATGCGATGCGTTATGTAAACGGAACTCGTCTTGATGATCGCATAATTCGTACGGATTGGGATGCCGGTTTTATTGAAGGGCGACAGTATGGCCGAGGAAAACATGGTGGCCAGGTTTGTTTTATGGAGTGACGCAAAGGAAGCTTTCTCCAAATCCGAAAAATGAAAATTTTTTAATAACCCCTTATGTTTTTTGTCCTATATTAAAAAATCATGATGGTCTCCCAAAATTGTTCAAATTTTCCTTTTCAACAAATGATCCAACTGCTATTTTCTGCTTATAGTCACCAAATTTAGGTGCGTGATGAGTACCGAAAGGATTTCGATCCCGGTCGAGGTGGATGGAACAAAATGATTGCAACNATGATTCAACTGCTATTTTCTGCTTATAGTCACCAAATTTAGGTGCGTGATGAGTACCGAAAGGATTTCGATCCCGGTCGAGGTGGATGGAACAAAATGATTGCAACTAGAAAGGAAAATGAAAGTGAGTTATATTTTCACCCAGGATTGCCAAGAATATTTGTTTCAAAATCAGAAAATCTGACTTCAAAAATCAGCAGAATGCTAATTTTCCATTATATTTCTGATAAATTTGACAAAATTTTGCATCTCAAAAATCAGATTTGACACTGAAAAATCAGCATTTTGCCAGATTTAACATACCAAAAACAGCACTTTTCTGAAAAATCAGCAGAACTTGGCACCCATGTGTTTACCCTTCTTAATGAAATAAAAATTTTAGGAGGACCTGCGGGCAATTTGAAAATGGAATGATCGATCTCTATTTGTTTAGAACTAGTATTGATTAGGTATCTCCCCACTGAACGTGAAATTTTTCGAAAAAATTGTTTTTCATCATCTGGAATTGACCCCTCAAGGGGTAATTTTATGCGGGGAACCCGAATTTCACATCTCCGAGACCTGAAAATCTTTCCCCGAATCAGAAGGCTATTTATATGACGTTTGGCATGTGATTCTTGTCAAAGATGTGGCATAAATAACCGATTCAGGGAAAGATTTTCAGGTCTCGGAAATGTGAAATTCGGATTTTCCGCATAAAATTTTGTCTAGAGGGGNGTCAAAGATGTGGCATAAATAACCGATTCAGGGAAAGATTTTCAGGTCTCGGAAATGTGAAATTCGGATTTTCCGCATAAAATTTTGTCTAGAGGGGCCAATTCCGGATGAAAAATTTTTTTTCGAAAATTTTCACATTCGGTGGGAATACCTAATCGATAGTAGTTCCCTAGAGTTAGGAAACCGAAAAAAGTCGAAACAATTCGAGAAAAATCGAAACCGATCCATTTTCTATTTGTTTCCTAACTCTATTAGTTCCGTTTGTTTTTTTTATTGTTGAGCGGGTATAAATATTTTATTTTGTATTATTTAAATTGAATCTTTCCGAATTTCGTTTTAATATGGTGTAATTATACATTTAACAAGCAAATAAATTTGTTTAACAGAGTGGCAGAAAAAAAGTTCCATTTTACCAATTTTTCCTAAAAAGGACCCTATTAGCGGTAATTCGAGGCGGGGAATCGATTTTGCGCATTTTCGAACTCTGAAAATGCTTCCTTGATTCAGGGAAAATTGTGTTTTTGAAGCGAAAATGGTCATTTTTTGTATTTTCAAAAACCAATTTTTTCGCTGAATCAGTGCCAGAGAAGCATTTTCAGGGTTCGGGAATGTTCGCAATCGATTCTTCGTATTGAATTACCCCTAATGGGGCCATTTTTAGGAAAAAATTGTTGGGTCCAAAATTTATGGAAAAATGGAACTTTTTTTGCGCCACCCTGTAAAGGTATAAACTTTATATTATATTGTCTTATTCTTAAACGGCACTTTGGGATGAGGAGGCATGTTGAGGAGTATGAAAAAAGCGGCAATGTTACGTTTTTGAAAAATTAAAAAAAGCCTCAAGCATATACATGGTGAGGCAAAAAACCGTACTTTTGCGTTTTTTGGCGAAGTTTTTCAAAAATCGCATGAAAATACCCCTTTAGGTGATTTTTTGAAAATTTTTTACATTAAAAAACGCAAAAGTACGGAATGGATTATATAAAGAACATATGGGTGTATAAATGCGTGTGTATGCGCTCTAAAGGTACTGTGCACGCACGAACAAGTTCGGGGCGAATTTTTCGTTTCGATAATATAAACTATATTGCAAATCAGGTAAAGAAATATATAAACAAGCTTGAAATTTTTGTAAATTTTTAGATTTAAAATTTGTTATATGGTATTTCTTTGCCCGATTTGCAATATAGTTTATATTATTGAAACGAAAAATCCGTCCCCTACCTGTTCATGCGTGCACAATCCTTTAAGTTCAACTTTCTACAGTAGCGGTCAAAAGTCTTTGGGTAAAAGCCGTTCTTGTACTCTTTGCCAAAAGACCTTTGGCCGCTACTGTACTTTTATTTCATATAAAAAAATAAGAAATAAGTTAGTCAACATAATAATCTCAAATAACGTCTCTATTCTAATTCTCTATCTAAACTAGCTGAGATTACTTGTGCTTTGATAGAAGTAATAACTTTAGAAATCGATTTTAAATATTCTTCTTTGCTCGAGCATTTTTGAAATACCGCTTCTTCCATTTGTAGGGCTGTATTTGGCATCGGGTTGGGATTGTTTTGATGACTTTGTTCTTCCTCTAACTCTTTAATCACCAAGTCTCTAAAATATGATTAGCTGTTGCATGACTAAAAGGAATAGCAGATATGGTTGTTTGAAATCCCTATATTTTGGGACACACTATATATATAGGGCAAAGATGAAGAGCCTAGTCAGATATGACCCTCCCCCCTTTGCTCTAGCATTTTTTGTTTTTACGGCATGGTGTGAATCGTTGTAGTTTTCGAGTTAATTGCGTTTGAAATTTTGAATTTGTTACAAGCTCTTCGTTGTAATACACAAACTTTTTTGAATTTTTTGCGAAAAAATCGATTTTTGCACCAATTTTTTGAATTTTCATGAAAATTGTAGCTATAATTTTTTATAGCTAAATGAGACGAACAAAATGACACCAAAATTATCCAATTTGAACATTGTTTCAAATTGGATTTGAAACGAATTGAAACGAAAACCCTGATTCATGTTTTCGTTTCAATAATCCAAAACAATGTTCAAATTGGATAATTTTGGTATCATTTTGTTCGTCTCATTTAGTTATAAAAAATTGTTACAATGTTCATCTTATGAAAATTTAAAAAATCGATTTTTTCGCAAAAATTCAAAAAAGTTTGTGTATTACAACGAAGAGCTTGTAACAAATTCAAAATTTCGAACGCAATTATCTCGAAAACTACAACGATTCAGAATATGCCGTAAAAACAAAAAATGCTCCATTTTTCATGATCTTTCCGAATATATCATTTTTTTGTAAATAAAAAAGCTTACAATCTATTGATTATCCGATCACGGAAAGTTTGCGAACGCCAGTCTTCATCTCCCATCTTAGATAAAACAAAAAAACTTAGAAAGCCTAATAATTCGAAGTGGAATGAGGCCTAGCTAGATAATCGATCGCTGAGAGCAATCGATAATTTGCAAGGCAATAACTCAGGGAGGAGTGGCATATCATAGATCGCCCCATTCCATACAATCATAGAACAATGGATTTTTTGAGTATGTTTTTTGGATTTTTCAGCCAAAATCACCTCTAGAAAGGTCATTATTAAAAAAATTTTGTTTTTCTCCCTGAATCAGGGAGAAAAATAAAATTGATTTTCGCTTCAAAACACCGACCCCTTTCCTGAATCAAGGTCAAGGAAGCGTTTTCACGGTTTGGGAGTGCGCGCAATCGATTCCCCACCTAGAAAAACCTAAGAATCGACGATTTTCTTATAAAAATCCGAAAATGTTTGATTTTCGCTTCAATACACCCACCCCATTCCCTGAATCAGGGTCAAGGAAGCATTTTCACGCTTCGGAAATGCGCGCAATCGATTTTTTGCATGATTTTATCTCTATATAGGCTGTTTTGGCAAAAAAATTTTGAAAAAACTTCCGACATAGACTTTTTTCGCCTTGGAACACATGTGAAAATGAGCTTTTGGATTCCCTGCATTACCCCTTTTAGGAAAATTTTTGGAAAAATTTCGACCATCGATGATTTGGTCCTCTAATGTCGGTTAGTACCGAAATTGTAGTAAGGGTGATTCATTTGAGAATTAAGGTATATCAGCTGTTATCATAATCTGTTTAAAATTGTTGATTCACAATATGGTTATTTTCGTATTTTGTCAATTGATTTGACGAGGTCGATGTCAGTTGGCGAGCTGCCAGATCCGGAAATCGAAGTGCAAAAAATCATCAATCAATCTTTGGTTGAGATTGTTTATTTGGGAACGAAAACATGAATCAGGGTACGCCCACCCCTTCCATGAATCAGGGGCAAGGAAGCATTTTCACGTTTCGAAAACACGCGCAATCGATTTCTCGCATAGAAAAATCCTAGGTAGTCAGAAATCCGGTCAAAATGCGATTTTTTTTCATGCTCGCTTCAACACGTTACCCTGAATCAGGGTCAAGGAAGCGTTGTTACGGCACTATAACTTTCGCCACGTTTCATGTTCGCAACGACAACTTTCACCAGGTATCAGAGAATGGATATTTGTATACTTTTCAATGAGAGAGAGAGCATAACTGGCTATAGTACTTATCTTTGAGACCAGCGCAAAAAGAATGATGATTGCCATTGTTCAGTGAATTATTGGCCGGGTCAAAAATATGTTTATTGACGCGAAAGTTAGCGTGGCGAAAATTATAGTGCAGTTTTCTCGCTTCGGGAGTGCGCGCAATTGATTTCCGCACCAAATTACCCCTACAAGAGTTATTTTTAGAAAAAATTTGTAGATTGGAGAAACAACAAATTGGAAAAATTAATAATGCCAAAAATGTCCGTCGTGACTTTTACGGCTGATTAAAATCTCTTTTTGGAAGGTAACCATAAGATTTGTTGGATTATGTCCAACAAAATGTGTTTTTCTCTCTCTTGGTCTCGCTGTCCGCCTCCGCGTTAGGTCAACTGCCCCCCGGGGAATCTTGGCTTTGCCACAAGCTGATCCATTCCTGACCAAAGCTCTCTATTTCCAATCTCTGACCCGGTTGGAATAAATATGTGCAGAGATTGAGCCTTGGCACAACACCAATTTATCAAACTATCGATGGACTTTTCTCGCTTAGTCATCGTTTGATCTTTAAACAGTTATTATCCGGTTGTGGTTTCGTAATTTTTGAGTCATGTATGACAAATTTTGACACTAGTACTTTTTTCATGTCTATTTTCACGCTGACTTTACGTTTTTTATTTGAATTTTTTTTCAAAAACTGATTTTGATTTTTTTTTTTCACTCTTATGCAGTATGTATACTTGCCTTGCCAAAAACCTGTCCTCCCACGAATACAACTCCTCTGCAGGATCTGCTATTTACCTACCTAGTAAATGGCAAATCCCGCAGGGGTCGATTGTTGTACTTGATTAGTGACAAGTAAGCAAAAATGAATGAAAAAGTTGACAAGTGACAAGTTCACTAAAAAACTGACAAGTTTGTCCCTTATCACTTGTCAAAAAAAGTGATTAAGCTAAAGAGCTTAAAGGGACGGTGCACGCTCTAACAATTTTGAAGAACAGATTTTCGTGCCAATAATTAGATCTAATTGCAATTTAGGCAATTTTGTAGAACAAAAAACTTTTGAAAAACAATCACAAATTCAACAAAATTGCCTGAATTGCAATTAGATCTAATTATTAGCACGAAAATCTGTTCTTCAAAATTGTTAGAGCGTACACAGCCCCTTTAATCACTTTTTTGACAAGTAATAAGTGACAAACTTATCAGTTTTTAAGTGAACTTGTCACTAATCACTTGTTAACTTTTTCATTCATTTTTGCTCACTTGTAACTAATCAAGTACAACAATCGACCCCTGGAAAATAGAGAATATTGAAATTTTGAAATAGAGATTTATATAATTTAACGCCTACCTCCTAGGATTGATTGTTGTACTTGATTAGTGTCAAGTGAGCAAAAATGAATGAACAAGTTGATAAGTGGGCACTTGATAAGTGACAAGTTCACTGAAAAACTGACAAGTTTGTCACTTTTTTTGACGAGTGGCAAGTGACAAACTAGTCAGTTTTTTAGTGAACTTGTCACTTATCAAGTGCCCACTTGTCAACTTTTTCATTCATTTTTGCTCACTTGTCACTAATCANGCAAAAGAAACGGGACTTTGGTCCAAAAATAACGGGATTTTTTTCAAAAGTAACGGGAATTTGGTCCAAAAATATTTTTTGGGAAAAATTCCCGTTACTTTTAGACCAAATTTCTGGGAAACAGGAAAATTTTGGACTTTTTTTGGACCAAAATCCCGTTTCTTTTGGACCAAAGTCCCGTTTCTTTTGCCCCCCCCCCCCTATATAACCATCGCCCCAGGACTCCCAATATTTAACTCCCATACAATATTCATTTTTCTTCTTCGCTAAAATCCCTCCGAAGATCATCAATTTTCGATTCTTTTTTCAAGTTCTGTTGTTGATTACATTATTATTGCACGATTCAGAGATCCTCATCATCGTTCGCTTTTGTGGAGTTCCATTTCACGCAGGAGAGCGTGAAAACGCGAAAACAGAAAGAGAGGCACGAATTGGTGGGGGGATTCAATTATTTATGAATCACTTCTTTATTATATGCGGTCGCCAAGGTTGTCAAGTTTCCAAAATAAAAGTCCAAATTTCACTTCGAATCTATTGGCGCATTCCTTCAACAATTTGTTTGAATAGGTTTCGAGACAATTTTGAGGAAATGAATAATAACTTTTTTAAAAGCCATGACAATTAAATTTTGACGACTTGTTTTTTTATGGTTCATTTATGAGTGTTAGGTAGAACTTAAAAGCAGTATAGCAAATTTATAAGTACAGTCAACTCTCGAAAAAACTCTCTTAGTGACACCCCGGGGGTCACTAAATCAAATCGAAGAGAGGGTGTCACTAAGTTTGACTGTATTTATACTTTTGCAATGCATCCCTGCGTGATCGTGTTGGCAGGAAAAAGGATTAGTTACAACTAAGATTTTTTATGCATCCCTGTGTGGTCGTGTCGTGAGAAAGGTCACTAAATCGAATCGTAGGGAGGGTGTCACTAAATCGAATTTGACTGTATTTATACTTTTGCAATGCATCCCTGCGTGGTCGTCTTGGCGGGAAAATTTTTTTGCTTCTATTATTCGGAACTACTTGCGTGTAATGTGTGTCTGTCTGTCGGACGAAAGTTGCTGAGGAAAACAGAAAGGGGAGTTGACTGTACCAGTTTTTATATGATGACCGGATATAGCTAACCGATTGTTACACTAATAGTGTACCACTATTTTTTCCATTCATCCCATGAATTTTCTCGTTGATTGTAAAAGTAAAAAACAAAAATTTTTTAACGAAATTCCTGTAAATCTTTTTATCTATCAATTCTGAGCGTCAAATTTATACGAAAAACACTGCTACTGGTATTTATAAAAAATTTGTTTGTTTGTAATAAAACCGCCAAGAAGATTGATAAGAACTTCTTAGTAGCACTTTTTGAATTAGCCGATTAGTTTAAAAATGACTTCTACGTTTTTGAATCAAATCTGTACCATGCACTTATGTGACTCAGCGTGCCGTCCTTATGTTGCTTTCGTCGGTTCGAGTCTATGTCATTCCTGGCCAACACATGTGCGACTTACTGGCACTTGGCACTACTCCAACAAAGCCGACAATTCCCAGTGCTATTTATTTGTTTTAATTATTTTTGAACTATTTATTTGTGATTATCAAAAAGAATTCGATCGAGTAGGGGCCTGAGTGGTCTTTTTTGTAGCGTAACTCATGTTTTCGTGTCAATATCCATACTTTTTCGAAAAATCGGGGTCTCAAAAATGTAACCGAATGTTGATATTTGGCTATAGAAGTATTTTTTGACGAAATTTTCGACCTTCCTAGGGTTTTTCTAGACGCTGAACACGAATCTGCCATTATTTTTTGTCCTAGACCTCGGGAATATGGTCAAACATGCTTTACAAAAAAGACCGTTTTTGGGGGTATTTCACTTGTAGGGGGTGCCTTCAGTGGTCAAAAATTTTTCAGATTCGAGTTCCTTGTGTCGAAAAACCCCTGGGTGCCAAATTTCAGTCGATTTGGAGAACTTTTTGAAAATTCCAAGGGGTCCAAAAACTCGAATTTTCAAAAAGTTCTCCAAATCGGTTGAAATTCGGTACCCAAGGATTTTTCGACATGGGGCACACGAATCCAAAGGAATTTTTTTGATTCTGACCACTGGAAGGCACCCCCTACAAGTGAAATACCCCCAAAAACGGTCTTTTTTGTAAAGCCCGTTTGACCATATTCCCGAAGTCTAGGACAAAAAATAACGGCGGATTCGTGTTCAGCGTCTAGAAAAACCCTAGAAAGGTCGAGAATTTCGTCAAAACAATACTTCTATAGCCAAATATCAACATTCGGTTACATTTTTGAGACTCCGATTTTTCGAAAAAGTCTGGATATTGACACGAAAACATGAGTTATGCTCAAAACGACTGATTTGATCGTATTCAGCATACACTCTTGCATAGTACTGAGAAAAAGTTTCATCGAAAACGAGCGAAAAATGCTGTTTGTTTTTGAGCCGCCGGTATTTATGGTACAACCCAAACACATCATTAGAGAAATATCCGAACGAAGCACCCCATTTCCATTATGACGTCCGGGAGTTCATCTCATTTCGTTGGTTTCCATGACGACCTGAGCCTCTGGCATAATTAATGCGGCAATCTTCCACACATTGATTATAGCGCTTTAATGGATCAGCATGTGTTAGATGCTTATTTTAGGTACGGGGTGGAGGGGGAGAAATTTTTCAGGGCATATTGAAAATTTAAAAAAATAAATTTTTCAAAAACAATTTTTGAATTTTAAGATTTTTGGAGTTATAGTCGAAATTTTTTGTTGGCTACCACGGAACTTTTTATTGAATCAGGCAACGTGTACATTGAAACGAAAAAGAACGTGGATCCTTATATAGCTTTTTTGATATATCCCTGCGTGGTCGTATGGCAGGCAAATTAAGATTAGTACTAATCCTGCACTAAGTTAGTACTAATTCTGATTTTCCCGTCATACGACCACGCAGGGATGTATCAAAAAAGCTTCTACGTTTCTTTTCATTTCAATGTACACGTTGCCTGATTCAATAAAAAGTTCCGTGATAGCCAAAAAAAAATTTTTTTCGACTATATTTAACGTCGACTCCCTGCGTGCTTTTTGGTTTTTCTGTTAGTTGGCATAGGCCCAAAATTGTTGTTTCCGGCTCAAAGTTTTTACAAAAAGTTTTTTTTGTTTTCTTGTTTATATTGCTTATCAAAAAATTTTTAGCACATTTTTCAATTTCTCCGCCAAACTAAAATTTATCTGGCATCTCTCTCCCTTCTTTTTTGAGCACCTTTATATTTCCGCAGAATTGCGAAGCGTTCATATTCAGTCATTAGTGATGTGCTTTTTTTCAACAAAAGGCGGTGCACATTTTTCGGTCCCGAGTTTCCGCTGGGATTACTTGCGGTTGATTAGACGAGTTTATTACCCACGGGCCAAATTTTTAGCTCAATTTTTGTTTTAGTATTTTTAGATGTCGCCATTTGTTATAGTAATTTTTCTGAAAAATTCAATTTTTTTTAAATTTTGTTTGCAGAATTTTTTCCTTTAGCATTGTTAAGAAAAGTTTTACGCCTGTTTTTTGTGCGTATTTACGTAATCTAACCCGCCAATTGTTCTGCAGACGAGTGTTGTATCCTCGATGAGTTATAGGGTGTCCCAAAAAAGTGGAATTTTCATGAATTTTGGACCCGAAAATTTTTTTTCTTCCAAAAATGACCCGTATAGGGGTAATTTGATGCGGGGAATCAATTGCGCGCACTCCCGAAGCACGAAAACGCTTCGTTGACCCCTGATTCAGGATAGTGTGTTGAAGAGAAAATGAAAAAATTCGGATTATGATCGGATATCCGAGGTTTTTCTATGTGGGAAATTTTTTGCACATTTTAGATTTTTGACGAATTTTTCAATTTTTGTCAATTTTTCAAATTTTGAAGAATTTTCAATTTTTGTCAAATTTTTCAATTTTAACGAATTTTTCAATTTTTAGCACATTTTTCAATTTTGAATGAATTTTTCAATTTTTTTACAAATTTTTAATTTTTCGACACTTCCGAAGTGTGAAAACGCTTCGTTGACCCCCTGATTCAGGTTAGTGTGTTGAAGCGAAAATGAAAAAATCAGATTTTGACCGAATTTTCGACTATCTATGATTTTTCTATGTGAGAAATCGATTGCACGTGTTTTCGAAACGTGAAAATGCTCCCTTGCTCCTGATTCATAGAAGGGGAGGGTGTAAGGATAGTGAAGCTGTATGTTTTTGAAGTTTATCAAAAATCACAATTTACCACTTTTTAGGACCAGGGAACCGTTTTCATGTTTCGAAAACACGCACAATCAATTTCTCGCATAGAAAAACCCTAGGTAGTCGGATATTCGGTCAAAATCCGAATTTTTTTCATTTTCGCTTCAACACTCTATCCTGATTCAGGATCAAGGAAGCATTTTCACACTTTGGAAGTGCACTCAATCGATTCTTCGCATCAAATCACCCTATAGGGGTCATTTTTAGAAGAAAAA
>OZJO01023881.1:0-11015 GCA_900406225.1 Acrobeloides nanus | reverse complement strand
AAATACGAATTGGTCCATTAATTTTTCCCCCGATACAACGAATTAGGGGATACAGTACCCCCTTGCCCATGTATGGATACGGTACTGGTACAAATGGTGTGTTGGCCTAGGGCTTACAATATAACATGATGGTCATTTAGCTGTTCCGCATAATTCTGAATTTGATTATCTTTTTATGATTGGCTGGACAGAAAATAATACTAATCAGACAGATTTGCAAATAGCTGATTTTTTCGGAGAAGCTTGGACTAATTTTGCTAAATATGGGTAGGCTTATAAAAAAATAAAAATTGGAAAAGTTTTATAGGAAACCATCTTTGAACGACACCTGGAAAGCATCAACCTCTACAGAGTTGACTACTATGGAGTATATGGATATTAACCCAAATAGTGAAATGAAATCGGGGTATAGGACGCTTGATCGAGTTCAAATGAACCGAGTAAGGCACAAATAACAAAAAGATCTTGTCAGCTGAGCTAAAGCATGACCGAACAGGCATTTTTGAGTGTGTTAGTTTCCACTCCCCGGTTCTGGAGGCAAAATCTGATAACTTTATTTTGATATAACTTTATTGTTAAGGTCTTGCCAATATTCCTGGGCACGCTTCCCCCTATTATTCCAGACTATAACAATGGCTCTGCACTTGGTTGTCCTACGGGATGGACCAAATCGTCGATAAATCCCAAGAGATGTTATAACATCTACAGTTCTACTACATCTCAAAATGAGGCTCAAGCAAAATGTATAAAGTTTTTCGGATCACTTCTGAGCATCGACAATGCTTTTGAAAATAATGCTGTTCAAAGTTTGTTTATTTATAATCTTAAGGGTCGCCACAAGCACGGCACAAGCTATCGTACGAAAGTACGACGGCCCCACAAGCTATCGTACGATCGTAAAATTAACGTAAGGGTACGACGAAATTGCCACAAGCTGTCGTACGATCGTACGACGCAGTACGATGGCATCGTATAAATTTGTACGATAGCTTGTGGCCATTTCGTCCGTCGTACGAGTGTATTTTACACTCGTACAATGACTTCGTACGATAGCTTGTGCCGTTGCTTGTGGGGACACGATAGCTTGTGGCGACCCTAAAGCGCATAAAATTTGGGGGGTCATGTATAAAAAGAGGGTTGATATCTAGCCAAAAATGGCCCAAAAATTGCTATTTTTGCTCAAAAATGACATTTTTTAGTAATTTTTTTTGTCAAAAAAGACATTGTAAAGTTATTTTTATATTTTTTTAGGCAAATTTTTTTGATCAAAAAAACATTTTTTAATCCATTTTTCGCCCTTCGGCCAAAAAATTGAAGGGGGGGGGGTCCCTATTCACGAATGCTGATGGGCTTCCTCATAAGATTCCATGGAAATTTTTAAATCTTTTAGCTTACATCACTTTAAATGGACAAAACTGTACAAAAACTTATATTGGACTAGTTGAAAATGGCTCGACTTGGTCTTGGTCTAATGGAGACACCAGCACTTATCGGAACTGGGAAGCTGGTTTGAAAATTTACAAAAATGTAAAAAATGTATAAATCTTAGGCAATCCATCAAATGATCCAAGTGCTACATGTGCTGTAATAAACTCGAATGATGGGAAATGGTCAAATCAAGCTTGCAACAATCCTCAATGCTATATTTGTTCTTTTGATATGTGAAAGAATTTTGTAATTGATAAATTGGAAGTACCAAGCATTTGATTTAAATATAATTTTTACACTATAAATTTTCACTTTTCTCACACTTTGAATGACTCCATATTTTAATGTAAAAAATGATCGGCCCACAGATGTGTTTGAGTTAAACAAGCCAACAACCAGTGGCACATGTGTATTCAATTTTTTGGGTATTTGAAAGTTGTTCGGGAAGGTTGTTCGTTTTCATAACTTTTCATAATGAGTATAGACGCAATTTTCATTTTTCTATTAATAATTGCTATTGTTCAAAATATTGATTGTGGAGAGAGTTGTCGCGAAGTCCCACCAGTAAGAACATGTTTTCATAAGGTTTGAATAAAAAGTAAAGTGGAAGTTTTATAGGAGAGAAAAACTTCTTTCTTATGGAAAATTAGTTCGGATAGTTTAATAGCTGAAAGCTATTTATTTGGCACTGTACACGTTAATTATAAAGATGTTTGGGATGCTGGTAAGGGGATTTGCTTTAACAACTTTTTTTGATTTGAAAAAAATGTTCGACCCCGGGGATCGAACTCTCCACGCCCAATTGAATTTTGATACTTGCTCCTATACCATGGGTGCTGAACTTTGTTTTCTCTTAACGAGAAATACCCTATACTTAAAATTAGAGGCCCAGGATTTTGGTTTGGGAGGGGAACTAGGTAAAATCCTCATTTTTCTATTGAATTTTAGTCAAAAAATTTTTAAGAAATTTTTTATTTTGGGGAGAGGCATAACCAAAAGCAAAATTTTGGTTTTGTACTCCGATAAAACTTTTGTTTTTATCGTAATCAGGGAACTTAAAGGGGGAAGGATGTACTTTATAGTCAGATCTCGAAAAAAAATTTATTTCCACAAAAAAGATCCTATTGAGGGTGAGATCATGCGAAAAATTTTTGGTTTTTCAAAACCAAACCAGCAAAAAATGGTTTTGATTGACCAAACCAAAATCAAAAAACCTTTTTCGAACATCACTTTATATCACTGCCTAAAGTTAACCAAATTTAGTCTCATTTGAAACCAAACAAGCTTTATTCGGTTCAAATGCTGTTTTCTTAGAAATTTCTAATGGGGATGCAAGAAATCTAACTGGTGAAATTGGATGTAAAAATTTAGAAAATAGTCAAAATTTACAAAAATTTTTGTCCAAAGCTGATTATGAACTTGTTGAAAACTGTAAGGTAAAATTAGAATGAAGCTCTCTAAACATATTTTATTTAGTTATGCATGAATTATATGGCATTATAAAAACGAATCAAGATGAGGATTTTGTTGATTATTTGAATTATACGATACTGGGTAAGCAATAAGAGTATGCCTCTCAACACACTACCCTATTATTAATATATCCCAAGAATATGCATAATCCTAAGTCTAAGCCTAAGCGTATGCCTAAGCTTACACCAAAGTCTACACCTAAGCCTAATAAGGGAAGGAAGGGAAGTGCCACTCAAGGATTTTTGGTTGTGTTCAACATAGTTAAAAACAGTGAAATATGACAAAAGTAGCTGCACATGGGCCTGCGAGATGGAGATATAGTGATTTTTCTGTCAAAAAATAGCATTTCCATTGTGTTTTGGACCCCCTTGATTTCAATGAAAACGTTATTTTTTACATAAAAATCACTATATCTCCACCTCGCAGGCCCATCAGCAGCTACTTTTGGCATATTTCACTGTTTTTGACTATGCTGAACACATATATGATGGTCCGAAAAAAATTCCAAAGTGGCACTTCCCTCCTTTCCTTGTAATCCTAAGTCGTGATTAGCTAGTCTAATCTAGTCTTCCCCTAGCCTACCTTATACATATGATATTCGTCTTACTGATTTTCTGGCTATGAAATTTTAGGAAACTGGCAAAACAAAAAGCCATTAGCTCTTTTCATAGAACTGGAACAGTTTTTTGGTGATATGTCGGTACCCGAATTCTCTCAGGCTTTTACTGAAATCGTCTTGGATGACTACATCGAAATGTTAGGCCAACATTTTAACAAGACTACAGGTTCTGTAGAAAACCCCGAAAGAGTAGCTTACCATTTTATAATCTTATAAAAACCATATTGTTAAGGAATGCTATATTTATGAAGATCCAAGTGAAGAAACATGGCTGTTGAAATATCTCCCAAAACATTTTGACTTGAGCAATGTTTCTATGGTGAATGTTTCTTCAAGTTCAAAAGAAGTAATACAAGATGAGCTATATAATGAAACGGCAAAGTTTTTGAATGATTATAAATGTGGGATTTTTAATTTGGATATGGATGAACATGATATTTCTTTGAAAATTGAGGATGTGACTAAAGAAGTGAGTAAAAATGTTTAAAAAAACAGAAATAATGAAAGATCGGAGGAATGATCTGGACTGAGCTTGACGGATATGGGCTGCCTTGAATGGGCCTGGACGGACTTTGACTGACGTGGAATGTCATTGACGGACTTGGGCGGATTTTGATGGGTCTAAACGGCACGACGAGCGAAAGTTTGCAAAAAGTCTAGTTCATTACAACCACCATAGCACAGTGGAAAATATGAGACGCTTACGCCTATGGGACCGGGTTCGATTATCACCCTCATCCAATAACACTAGTGGGAATCGAACCCAGCACCATAGGTGTGAAAATTCTCATATTTTCCACTGAGCTATGATGGTTCTAATGAACTAGACTTTTTGCAAATTTTCACTCGCCGTGACGGACGTTTAGATGCCATCATGGGGAAACCCATCTTTAAAACATGTTACTTTTTAGGATCAAGTAAAACTTCAAAGACTCAATCAGAAACTTCAAAACGCATTTTATAAAAGAAATTTTAATATGGCAACTAAAATACATAACTTATTGACTCAAAATTCTTCTTTATCCCATTTTTTCGCTCTTGGATATGGTAAGTTTTTTCAAAGTTTGTTGAAAATCAAAAATCTAGGACACTTTTTTGGTAAAAATAATGTTAGAGAGTTGTTAGAAATTAAATATGGCTATAAAATCAATGAAGTTAAAAAGTCTAAAATTTTGTAAGTCTAAAATAATTTAGAAGTGCGAATCGAACCTGTGTTCTCAACCTTGCTTAAAGGATCAGTCCAGTCAATTACAACGCTATAAAAAAATGATATATTCGGAAAGATCATAAAAAATGAAGCATTTTTTGTTTTTATGGCATGTTCTGAATCGTTGTAGTTTTCGAGAAAATTGCGTTTAAAATATTGAATTTGTGTACAAGCTCTTCGTTGTAATACACAAACTTTTTTGAATTTTTTGCGTAAAAATCGATTTTTGCATCAATTTTTTAAATTTTCATAAATGAACATTGTAGCAATTTTTTATAGCTAAATGAGACGAACAAAATGACACCAAAATTATCCAATTTGAACATTGTTTTGGGTTATTGAAACGAAAATTCTGATTCATGTTTTCGTTTCAATAACCCAAAACAATGTTCAAATTGGATAATTTTGGTGTCATTTTGTTCGTCTCATTTAGCTATAAAAATTGCTACAACGTTCATTTTATGAAAGTTGAAAAAATCAATGCAAAAATCGATTTTTCCACCAAAAATTCAAAAAACGTTTGTGTATTACAACGAAGAGCTTGTAACAAATTCAAAATTTCAAACGCAATTATCTCGAAAACTACAACGATTCAGAACATGCCGTACAAACAAAAATGCTCCATTTTTCATGATCTTTCCGAATATATCATTTTTTCATATGGTGTAACTGACTGAACTGGTCCTTTAAAGGGGATGACATTTGTGGCTTAATCCAAGAAAATTTTTTTCTAAAAATATCATTTTTAGGGGTAAAATCATGCGAGAAATCGATTGCGCGCATAGCTGAAGCGTGAAAACATCATCCTGACCCTGGTTAAGGGAAAACTTTGTTTTATTTTAATCGAATCGTCGAGAAATTTATTTCATCAAACTTTAGTAAAAAGGAACCTTCTAGGGTAATTTTATGCGAGGAATCGATTGCGCACACTCTAAAGCATAAAAATGTCATCCTATCTCAGTATCGAATGAAGGATATCGCGATTCCTAATCCTCCCCCCTTGGGGGAGGGGGTAATTTTAGGAATCTATAGCATGCAAAGTTGCGTGCCGTGGAATCTCTAGCACGCAAGTTTGATGAAATAAATTTTTATAAAAATTTAGTTATAAAAATTGCTACAATGTTCATTTTATGAAAATTTTAAAAATCGATGCAAAAATGAAATATTCAGCCAAAAAATTTGAATTTCATTGTGTATTGACACGAATACTTGGGGGCAGTTCAGCTATATAAAAACCTTCAGTTTAGTTCAAAACACATAACTTTGTTGACCAAAGTGCCCAGGATGTTATGCTCTACAAGATAGGCTACTTAAAAAAATCTATTTTCGTGGCACAGTTCCTTTAATTTGCCAGATAAGACTGTTTAAATCACTCCGACATACTATCTTGACAAACTTTTTTAAATATTTAAAACAATTAAATGGACTAATTGATATTTTAGAAACAATCTTTGGAGGAAAATTGAAAACCTAAATACAGAAACTCCACCTAATATTACCGGTAAGAACATACAATCCTTTAAAAACAAAATCATAACATCAGATTCTTCATCTAAAGAAGAAAAGAATTTTGCTCAACATATACAATTTTCAATATTCTTATTGTTATTGCGAACTTTTTTTTATTTATTGTAAATTTTTATAAGTAAAGATTTATATATAAGGGCGTTGGAATTACAAGTTTTTTGGACTCCCCCTTAAAAATGGGGTCCAGAAGTGTCTTGTCCATTCTGCGGAGTGGATTTTTGAAAAAATGCCATTAAAAAAATCATTCTACAATCTTTAAAAAAATGGCATATTTATAAAAAAAATTCAACTTCAGGATAAATGTTTAGAAAAAATGCAATTTTTATCAAAAATCGATTCTACCAAATCGATTTTTTAACACCCCGAGGACCGACTGAAATGATTGTATCTTTTAATAGTGCTAGATAAGACAATAACTATACAAAAAGAGAAAAAATCTAAAACTCTATATAAAAATTTAAAAATCGATTTCCATGATACCCACTTTTAGATTTTGATTTTTTCAAGTTGTGAAAATTCTAAGTGTCATAACTCCGAGTAAAGAGCGTTTTACAAAATGGTTGACTACTCATTGGAAAGCTGAGATTCTGCGCTACTTCCTTCTATACTAACTTCATGAAGTTTTCGTTTCAATACTCAGCCAATTTTGAATTTTCGTTCTTATTGGGTTGTTCAATAAGTATTTGCGGCTCAAAAAATGTCCTAATTTCATCATTTTTCATCCGCTTTCGATGAAATTTTTTTTGGTTGTGGGTAAGAGTGTATGCTGAATACAATCCAATCGGTCTTTTTGAGAATAGTTCATATTTTCGTGTCAAAATGCAGAATTTCTCAAAAAATGGGGGTTTTCCAATGCTGCAAATTAATTTTAAAATGTTGATATTTGGTTATAGAAGTCGATTTTTGACGAAATTTTCGACTATATTTGGGTTTTTCTAATCGAGGAATCGATTGCACGCATTTTCAAGGCATGAAAAAATTTCTCTCTCTGATTCAGGGAATGCAAATTTTTGAGCCATTTTAGGGGTATAAAAAACCCCGATTTATTGAAAAAGTCTGGATCTTAACACGAAAACATGCGTTCCGCTCAAAAAATCGATTGGATCGTATTTAGCATACATTCTTACACTAATGAAAAAAAATTTGATACACTGTCGCGTCGCGACGGAAGTATAAATGGTGCCTTACAGTGGTTAAAATTAAAAAATTTTTCGGATTCGTCATGGCCAAAAACTCGCTAGAAAAAATCAGCAATTTTTGGCACTAGCTATAGAAAAATACTGCTGTAGAAACTCCAAAAACGCAATTTTTTAATCAAAAATCGAAATGGAAGGCTTTTGCAATAAATTTTTTTCCTAAAAAATTCCATTACGAGCGATATTGAATAAGCCCTCGGGCGATTTTTGGTAAATTTTTTAAATCCACTCGTAAATCATTGATCACTCTGTAATTTTCCTTAAATTCTCGAAGAAGTCATACAAATCTTCGGAAATGCTCCGAATATTAAACAGGTTTTTTCACTTCTTATGTTTAGCATTGACCCGATAAATTCGACTATCATGCTATTTTCGATAGGGCTACCAGTTAAATAAGAGCAAGAAATAAAGCGAAAAAAGAACGCTTACGCTCTTTTTTATATATTGGATATAGAGGATGACGCATTTAGCTAGTATTTGTATGGTAGTAATTAAACAATTTTTTTTATTCATCTCAGAATAGATTGTGTATTTATTTGGTAGACCCTTTGTCTAAATTATTCTTAATAACCAAATGACAATTTTATTTAATATAATTCCATTTTTATTAATAGTCGTAAAAACTGATGGGTGTATGCGGACACCAATGATAAAACCTAGTATAGTAAGTATTTAACCTTCCGAAGACTATGTACAGGATACCCAACCAAACATCCCAATAAAAAAAATTATATTGGGTCGTTCGGAAAGTAACCGGCTTTGGCAGATTCAATCGAATCTTTATAAAAATATTTCCTCCGGGAGTTTTTCTATGCTGGAAATCGATTGCGCGCATTGCCGAGCTGTAAAAATGCTTCATTAATCCTGATTCAAGGAAAGGATTGGGTATATTGAAGCGAAATTAACCAAAGCTCGAATTTTCGCGGAAAACTGGCTGTCTGGGGTGGGAGGGGTTCTAGGCGGCAAATCGATTGAACGCATTTTAGAGCCATGAAAATTTTCCCTGACACTTATCTAAGTGATCTTCGTTATGAAAGCTTTTTAGGGAGTAAACCTGTGGTCAAAATAAAAAATTTCTTCAGTTCAAGTTTCCCATGTCGAAAAACTCTCGAATACAACAATCAGCCGATTTGGAGAATTTTTTGAAAATTCGATTTTTTTCTACCCTTTGGTCCCCCAAGGAAAAATTGAAAATTTTTCATGCATCGAAAATGCGCGCAATCGATTCCTCGCTTAGAAAAATCCTAGAGGAGTCATTTTAGTAAAGATTCAATTGAATCTGCAAAAGCCACTTACTTTCCGAACGATCCAATATCTCGAAGAACATACATGCATAAAGGGGGACTGTTCCCTCACCCACCATTACTCATAGATCCCTATACATGTACAAGGGGAAATCATTCCCAACCACTCATCCATCGAAAATTTTTTGGCCATCCATCCATCCTGCCCGAAAATTCAAAACTTCTTTTGAAAAATCCTAAGGAGGACCCTTATGTTCCAAAATTTTTGACAAATCTTGTAGAGGCATCGGAAAACAGTTGTGCTCCAAAAATTTTGGGAATCCGAGAATAAGTTTTTGAGAATGTATGAATTTCAAAGTTCTTAAGAAGTGGTCGAAAAATCGAATAATTTTCGAATGTTTATATTCTTTTTCGACCATTTCTTAAAGGGAGTCCAAATTAGGGCCCTTTCTCCAAAAATTTTTCTGTTGAAAAATGATGTTCTAGGGGTAAAAATAGGGTAAAAAATCGATTGCGCACATCCCCGTAGCATGAAAATGCTTCCTTCACCTTGTTTTCACGAAAATAGTACTATTTCACTTTTGCTAGTGCTATTTTCGCGGAAACAAGGTGACGGAAGCATTTTCACGCCACAATCGATTTTTCACCCTATTTTTACCCTTAGAATGTCATTTAAAAAAAAATTTTTTTTGAAGAAAGAGCCCTAATTTGGACCCACCTTTAAGGACTTGAAATTCATTTTCTCAAAAACATATTCTCGGATTTCCAAGATTTTACGGGGTACTACCGTTTTCGATGCGCTCTACAAGATGGCGTTATTATTTTTTGAAAATTTCCCAAGGAAAAAATTTCAGGTTTTCACTTTAATACACAGACTATAAAAATCATGAAAATATTTTTAGAAAAATATTGACTAGCAACTTACAAAAGACCGTATCCAAAAATCTTTTTTCTTCGATGAGAAATCGAATTTTCGAGAACTCATGCTTGGAAATCCTGTATATCTATCAAATTTTAAAAAAAACAAAAAAATTGTATATTTTTTTAATTTAAATTTTTTAAAGGTGCTTACAAAAACAACAACAGCAACACCAACATCAACAGCAACAATAGCAACAGCAACTTCAACAAATGTTGCTACAACAACCACAACACCTCTATGTAGGTTTAAATACAGGGTGGACCAAATGAGCGGAACACCATCGAATATCAAAAAAGTAGTTAAATATTTATCCAAAAATCAACTGTCTTGTGGTAATTTTATGCGGGGAATCGATTAAACGAATTTTAAAATTAATGAATAATTTTGCTTGACCCCGATTCAGGCATTTTCGTTTCAATACAGCACATTCTTTCTTGAATCAGGGACAGGGAAGCTATTTTGGATTTTTTCTAAAGCCATTTTATCGGGATAATTTTATGCGAGGAGTCGAAAAAGAGACTTTTGTTTTTTTCGTGCCAAATTTATAAAATTTTTTTTCAAAAATGACCCTATAGGGAGTTCTATACGAGAAATCGATTGCGCATTGCGAAACATTGAAAACGCATCCTTGACCCTGATTTAGGGAAAGCATGGACTTATTGAACGAAAGTCGCTTAAATCATGGTCAAGGAAGCGTTTAAAAGATTCGCAAATGCGCGCAATCGATTCTCCGCATAAAATTGCTCAAATAGAAGATTTTTAGATAATTATTCAACAAATTTTTTGATTTTTTAAATTGTAGCTGAACAATGGCCGAATAAGTATTGATAAAAAGTTTCGAAATCCGTTGATCCTATCAAAAATTTTGAAGTTTTCAAAGCCGATTTTCTTCACCTTAACAAAATGTTAGAAATTTAATTTTTGTATGAAAATACAGAGCTTTAGTCCCTCTAACACATGCAAAAACCCGTACATAAAAATTATTTAACAGTTGCGAGATATTTGACTTTGAAGTTGATAGTCAAAAAATGAGACAAAAACAAAATGACGCACCCGGGAATCGAACCCTTGACCATCTGGCTGCTAGTATAACGCGCTAACCACTACACCATCACCACATGTTCCCGGGTGCGTCATTTTGTTTTTGTCTCATTTTTTGACTATCAACTTCAAAGTCAAATATCTCGCAACTGTTAAATAATTTTTATGTACGGGTTTTTGCATGTGTTAGAGGGACTAAAGCTCTGTATTTTCATACAAAAATTAAATTTCTAACATTTTGTTAAGGTGAGGAAAATCGACTTTGAAAATTTCAAATTAATTTTTGACAATGTTAGGATCAACGGATTTCGAAAATTTTTATCAACACTTATTCGGCCATTGTTCAGCTACAATTTAA
>OZJO01023878.1:0-11971 GCA_900406225.1 Acrobeloides nanus | reverse complement strand
CCCCCCCCCCCCCGGGGGGGGGGGGGGTTCAGTAGACCCTATAGATGAGTTTTCCCAGAGTCGAGACCTACTTTTTTGGGCTTTTTGGACTATTCTAAACGGGTTAATGAAGGTTTCGTTAAAAAAAATAGGGCGGAAAAAAAGTTAGTCTTCACAGACAGACGCACATTTCCCCTTTAAAGAGTATAATAAAATGCTTTTTTATGCGAATTTTGTATGGATCAATAAGATGAATAAGACAGTGCAAATTCTAACGCATATCTCCCCAGGGATTGATTTTCACTTTTGAATAAAAAAATGGTTCAATAGTGGTAGTCCTTTTGGGTTATTGACCTTAAAGTTTTAAAGATGAACTAGATTTTTAAGATTGAGATTTTTAAACACATCAAAGTTCTATTGCAGCAAAGTGATTTTTAACCGGTCAAAACGAACGTTCTCTGAAATATGTACCATTGGGCTCAAAGTAAAATCATTTAGAGTATTTACTCAATTTTGCAAGAGTATCTGCTCATATATACTAAAATAACCCGCGCAACTCTTTCGAATGAATGCTAATAATACCATTCAATTTATTCAATCTAGGTCTGCCTAAAAATTACATAATCAAGTGGGTGAGAAGAAGGGGTTAGCCACAAAAACAAGATTATGGAGAGAGGCAGGCACGTAGAGAGAATCCATTTTTGATGGGGTCTATATCCCTTGGTCCGCCCCCTTTGGGAAAAAACATAAAAGGACCATTACGGCCATTCACGTGTTTAACTTTTTTAACACATTAGAATAACTTTCACCGTATTGAAAACAAAAAAAGACCAGTACATCTAAAAGCCCTCGATCGCAAACCTAAGATCCTCAGTTGAGGTTTTTTTATCTGCAAGTTAAAAATCAATAGCGAGAGGTCATTTCAATCCGAAATTTTATGGAGAACAACTTTGCAGATCATCATTTTCCCAAGAAAAATCATTTAGTGGTTCAAAAATGGGGACCCTCAAAAAAACAGAGGCCTTCGGTTTCCGGTCTCTAATTTGATGTCCAATCGCATTAAAATCTTTCACATGTTGATTTTTTGAAGAAAAAAATGAGAATCATTTTTGCAATGATCAGGTTCACTTTGGTCGACTTAATAGAACATAAAAACCTACGTTTTCGATCTGTTTTTTATTACAGTAATATATTTATGAGATCGAATAAGTTCATGCTAAAAAGAACAAGACCTTGATGTTTACTTTTTAATCACAGATTTTTCCATAATAGATTACAGTAAGGTTAAAATGGTCAAAGAGCATCATAGGTCGGCAAGGGGGGAGGAGTCTCCCCCTGACCGACGCACGCATAGACCCAAAATTGAGGAAGGACCGCCGCATGGACCCAAAATTAAGGGGGGACCACTGCATGGACCCCGCCGAACATGAAGTGGTCCATAAAAATTGAGTGTCGGCTAAAAAAAGGTCGTTTTTTTTAAATCTTAGACGAATTTAATGAGGAGTTGGGGGGGGCGGGGAGGACCACCGCATCGAAGGTCCCCTCCCCCCCCCACCTTGATGACCTATGAAGAGCATGAATGAATAATTAGTTGTGCTATATGAATCATTTTTTCCACAGCGCTCGAAAGTTTGCAAAAAAGTTCCGACTCGTTATGCCCAAATGGCGCAATTGGGATCAGGATTGTAACTGGTAGGTCGAGGGTTCGAATCCCACTCTTCCTAATTTTTTGCACTTTTTAAACTTACTTCCTATTTCGAACCCTCGACCTTCCAGTTATAATCCTGCATCGATCCCAATTGCGCCATTTGGACATCAAGGAGTTGAAACTTTTTACAAAATTTCGAGCACCGTGTTTCGAAATTTTGATTTTTTGAAGTGGGACCTCGAAATCGAAATTTTGATCTCTCAAAAATGGATCGGGAACTAGCATAGATTAGGTATCCCACTGAACGTGATATTTTTTTATCATCTGGAATTGCCCCCTTTAAGGATAATTTTATGCGAGGAATCCGAATTTCACATTTCCGAGATCTGAAAATCTTTCTTCGAACCAAGAAAAATGCTATTTATGCCACATTTTTGACAAGAATCACATGCTATACGTCATATAAATAGCCTTTTCTTGATTCGGGGAAAGATTTTCAGGTCTCGAAAATGTGAAATTCGGATTCCCAGCATAAAATTACCCGGGTCAATTCCAGATGATGAAAAAAATTGTTTTTCAAAAAATTTCACGTTCAGTGGGATACCTAATCAATACTAGTTCCACGGGTCGAAGTCCGAAATCAAAATTGCAATTTCGACAGACCATTATAAAACATGTACTGTTTTTAAAAGTTGAAAGATGGTTACAAATGGTTCAATAAAGACCTAATATTTTCAAAATCTCTTATTTACATGAACTGGAATGAGTTTTGAAATATGATGGCGATTTAATTGGGGCGTTTGTATTTCACCGGAAACGGGTTGTCAACAATCTATTTTCTTCTATTATCACAATCGGGTTTTGTGGCTGTGGTTGACTCTTCAAAACCGCGTGTCACATTTAAAAGGTTTGATTCATGTATAACCTATATGAACTTATTATTGGCTCAGAAATATGGTGATAAACAACTAAAAATAGAAAAATATTTGCAGTCATAAAAAATATTGTACGCTGCAAAAATTCCACCAAAATTTAACAGAAATAAATTCACCAAATATTATTTGCGCGTTAAAAAAGAAATTATATAATTTTTTAGCCCAAAAATCATATTTTACCACTTTTATGATTTCGATGAGATCAAACAAGGTTTCCCCGCAGAGCGCTTCAAAACAAGTACCATATCATGAGGTTTTGGGGGTTTGACCCATGGCCAAGTAGCTAAAGCACTCGGCATTAACTCATAGGGCGCAGGATCGATCCCGCTTCCAAAAGTCATTTTTATTTTTTGTCAAAATTCATGAAAATTTTTGCACTTCCACATTTTTTTGCGGGGAACACGATGGCGTTATTATTTTTCCATGAAAACTTTTGGAAAAATTGGATAAATCGAAAAATCTCAAATAAGAGATTTTCAATTTTTCCAAAAGTTTTCATGGAAAAGTAATAGCGCCATCGTGTTCCCCGCAAAAAAATATTGAAGTGCAACAATTTTCATAAATTTTGATAACAAAATAAAAAATGACTTTTGAGTGCGGGATCGAACCCGCGCCCTATGAGTTCATTTTGAGCGCTTTAGCCACTCGACCATAGGTCAAACTCCTAAACCTCATGATATAGTACTCGTTTTGAAGCTCTTAGCGAGTTAAATCGATTGGCAACATTATTTATTGATTTTGACCCTTGCCTCAACTTTTCGGATATTTGATACATTATTTTTATGGGGTCAAACAAAGCGCCCCCCTCACTAGTCGACAATTCTCCTTCGACTTTGCTTTATGCCCTTCCTACCTTCCTACCCCCCCCCCCCCCCCCCCCCCCCCCGCACCCCACCCCGTTTCAGGAGTGTGGTTGAGCTCTAGAGGCATATCTCGCGAAACCTTTAAAAATATCGATATCTCATGATCCCTCTGTAGAATTAAAAATCCGTCTGACAGTTTTGTAGAGTAAAGTCTGCTGAATCTATCTTTATATACAGTTTTTATAAAATGACGGGATTTTTTAAATTTATGACGGGAAGAATGTTTTGCAGCTCAACCACATTTTTTGTTATATTTTGAAACGGGGTGACCCAACTTTACNTAAAATGACGGGATTTTTTAAATTTATGACGGGAAGAATGTTTTGCAGCTCAACCACATTTTTTGTTATATTTTGAAACGGGGTGACCCAACTTTACATAGGATGGTCACTTGAATTCAAAACAATCCGAATATTATTTTTAGAAATTTTGAACCAAAACATCTTGAGCACTTTTTAGCGATCGACCTAATTCATATCATGGAATCGTCGATCACTGTTTTTCCCTTTGAACATGAGCATTGGTCGTTTGTCTTTGAACTGAAATTGCACCTATGCTATTTTTAATTTTAAATAAATGATTGATAGACTGTTTAACTAAATTTCGTGTTTCAACCAGGACATGGGCGAAGTAAGACAACGGAAATCCGTCGCCGTCATACAAAAATAGAAGCAGGATTCCACCGGAAATAATACGCTTGATTGTTGGAGTGGCTATGCAAGAAGTGATGAATTATCTTTGATCTGTCTGGGACTTTATTATGTGTAACAACAACAAGAAGATCGTAAAAATCGAATGATTTCTAAAATCACAAATGCAATCTTTAATATACAGAGGGCGACCCAAAAAAGTGGATTTTTGGGATACGGAAATTTATTTTTCTAAGGGTAATTTTATGCTTCTATTCATGTTTTCAATAACCCAAAACAATGTTCTAATTGGATAATTTTGGTGTCATTTTGTTCGCCATCATTTAGCTATAAAAAATTACTCAATGTTCATTTTATGAAAATTTAAAAAATCGATTTTTCCGCAAAAAATTTTTAAAAAGTTTGTGTATTACAACGAAGAGCTTGTACACAAATTCAAAATTTTAAACGCAATTATCTCGAAAACTACAACGATTCAGAACATGCTGTAAAAACTAAAAATACTCCATTTTTCATGATCTTTCCGAATATTTCATTTTTTCATGTGGTTGTAAATTACTGGTCTGGTCCTTTAAATCAGAAGATATAACAATCTAAATTTTGTAGCATTCTATTACGTAAGCTGTTTGTGACGCTATTATCATAAGAAACCTACGTGCTTTCGGTCTTTTTTAACTTTTCTACGTTTTCAAAATACATTGCTACTCCGTAAGATGAAAAATAAAATTTCCGTTGTTCGCTACAAGCCTTTTTAATTGAAGTTTGACAATTCTTTAGTCTTTACGATTTCTTTATTTTAGCTGTGATTTGTCCCCATTGTCCATAACTTGAAACAATAAAGATTATTTTAAAATGAAAGGTCTATACGTAAAAAAAATTAATAATGTGAGCTAAACGCATCCAATTTATAGTGAGATTAAATAAGAAGCTAAACACTCTGGTTCAAATGTTCTTCTTTAGGGTCGGCACAAGCTCGCACATTCTATCGTACAAAACCTCTGTTAACTTATTTCTTTTTGCCAAAAAATGAGTTATCTTACCGTTTTGGGCTATGGCCAACAATTTCTGATCTCTTTTTGAGCGAATATGTTAACGTCTTTCTATTTTCTTCATATGTTTTTTGTAATTAGGGTTTTTATTTACGCAATAGATTTGGTATATGAGATTTATATATACTTCTAATTGTCATTTTTTCATATTTTTAGTCTCATTATAGGCTCACTGAGTTTATTTGTAACGCTATGGAACGTTTCTTTTTTAATCGCGAAGAATATGAAAGGGTATATAACTGTTCTATGCTAACTTCAGAAGAATGGCACAAGTATGGCAAATCTAATGTACCTATAGGGGTTTTCTTCATAATGGCTGGAGTTGTTTATGAAGTAAATAGGGACAAAAACTGAGCAACAAAAATGACTGTTTAGATTTTTTATATCCCAATACTTATTGTCATGCTGCGACCGGAATTTTTTCGCATTCCTAGTTATAAAATGATGTTCACGGTGGGGGTTATCGATGCGATAACTTTGCTCGAGATTTGTTTCATGGATGGCTATGATACGATTATCGGCGGAGTTTTTTGTACATCACCAACTAGGTTTTATATTTTTGGTGTTATTTCAACATGTAAGTGACATATCATTATAAATTTTTTCCTCTTTTTTCTTCTCTTCCTTATTTTCAATATCCCACAAAAAAGTTAAAAAAAATATGCAAATATGGCGTTAGCAAGGGCATTTTTGAAAAATATTTACCATTTATAATGTTTAGTCGGTTGGTTTTGTGGAACTTTTATCGGGATTTTACTGGCTTTGGATAGATGCTGTGAAATCCTAGCCCCAAATGCAGCAAAGTATTTGTTTCATGGCAATCGTACTTGGATCTGGCTAGGCCTATGTTTTCTCTATGGGTCGTATGCCCTTTTGTTCCAGTACCCGTTTGTGTATCATTCGCGTTACATGGCGGTTTTTTATGATCCACATTGGGGCGATGAATTTAGAGTTCCGGTAATTTTTAATAGTAATACTACCCACCTAAGGCGATAGTCGGACCAACAAAAGGCAATAGTACTACAGACAGACGGCAATAGTATTACCACTACAAAACGGTTCGAATATCGCCGAAGGCGACATCCGAATCAGACACCCCCAGCAAACATGGATATATAAAGCCCGCAAAAGCATGGAAAATGGCTTGATCTTGGCCTAACGGGCTAAGGGATTGATCACTACCTGACCTTAGTGAACTAGGGGACTGATCTGATCCTGTTTCCCGGAACCAGCGGACTTTATTATTTAAACTTATATTTATCGGGAATTTTATAAATTGTACTTTTTGAAATAAAGATATTTTTCGAACTCTTTTTTATACAACCCAGATGTAGCGCCATTTCACACCCTGTATAAAACACTTTTAGTGTAATCACATTACACTAAAATTGCTTTTTTAATAAGAAAAAGCATAATTTAAAATTTAGTTCACCAATCCAGCATATTATGCCCATAATCTTTTTGTCGCGGCAGCAATTGGATCGCTTTACTTGATCATTTGTATTGGATGGGCTTTAAAATACAAAAACCATAAAACTGGGGCAGTTTCAAACTCTCAACGTTTGGTAATTTTATAACAGCTCATGAAAAATGACTATCTATTTCAGGTCAATATCCAATCATTTATGATCTCGATGGAAATCCTTGGCGCGGGGTTGATTTACATCTATTTCATGAACTTTTACGTCCCAGATTTTTGCTTCCTAATCGGGCATGTTCTTTGGCAAATGTCTCATGGTAAAAATGTCTGCTTAAAGTTTGAACAACTTGTAATTTCAGGTGACAATGGGGTCGTTTACTTTATAATCAACAAGACTATGAGAAAAGCGGTTATAAAGATGTTGAAGAAAATCTTTTGTCGAAGAAATGGCAATCATGTTTCTCAATTGAGTAAAGCGTCTACTGCGATGGCGCCAGTTGGCAGCAAAGTTACTGTTCACATTTCATCAACAGCATTAAGATATTAACAAACGTCAAGATATTTGACATCAAAGGCCTGTTCCTCCGGTCCTTGTACTTGCAAAAAAGTTTACAAGTAACCTACAAGTCATCACATGTACTTGCACTTGTAAAAAAATATATAAGTAGAACTTATAAAGACAATTATAAAAAGAATCTGATCGTTTATTTATAATATATTTGGAACCAATATAGATTAGCAATCGCACTGAACGTGAAAACTTTTTTCGCGAGAAATAACCCCTTTAGGGGTAAATTTATGTGGGGAATCTGAATTTCGCATTCTTTAAACATGAAAACGTTTCTTGGAATCAATAAAGAGCTGTTTTTGAAACAATATGAACAAGAAGTTCATGTTTTATATTATATCTGACGTATTCTGCACAAATTTTCCCGCCAAAATGCGACCACAGCTTTTTCTTGATTCCATGAAGCGTTTTCATGCTTTAAGAATGCGAAATTTGGATTCCCCACATAAAATTACCCCTAAAGGGATCATTTCTCGTGAAAAAAATTCTTTAAAAATTTTTCGAACAAATTTCACGTTCAATTGCTAATCTATACTAACTCCAAATATTTATTAAATATTCGTTTAAACCGTGAGAAATAAATTGAAAAATAGAATTGCAAATGAATTTATAAGTTTGAACCGATTTTACAAGTACTTGTAAAAATTTACAAGTACAACTATAAGTACAAGGACCGGAGGAATAGGCCCAAAATGAAATATTAGATCTCAAAAATATGATAATTTTGTTTTGGGGTCATTCACAAATTATATTTGCCAAAAACTTCGATTTTCAGACCCCCCCCCCCTTAGATTTCGTTAGAAAATCCCGGACCCTCTCCTCTTCCGGGAAACATAATTTGTGAATACACCCCATTAAATCCTAAAATCCGAGGAAGCTCATACAAGCTAAGGGCTCCTACTAGTTCGCTCACCATCAGAAATCATTCATTCTTATTACGAGTCTCCAATATTTACACCAAATTGTCTAAAGACCGTTTAACATCACAAAATTATCATATTTTCAAGTCACGTTTATNTCATTCTTATTACGAGTCTCCAATATTTACACCAAATTGTCTAAAGACCGTTTAACATCACAAAATTATCATATTTTCAAGTCACGTTTATGCCGTGAAAATTTATCAGCTTTCTTACATGATAAAATCTAATGCTTATAAAATTTCTTGATAGATCATTTACCCCCTCTCTTTTCTCTAAAACTATCCTTTTGCGTATATAATATATTCTATGTTATAATTTTGCTAATTTTTTAATGTATATTTATCCCACCGCGTAAATTGTTTACGTATTATTAATAAATAAATAACCCATTTTGTACAGGATGTCTCAGCAAATTTTTCTAAAAAGGATCTTTCTAGGCCTAATTTTATGCGGGGAATCGATTGCGAGCAAAAACATTCGTCCCTGGAGGGAATCGAACCCGAGCCTTATCATACAGGGTTCCACAGAGGTCAAAATCGAAACATAATAATAGGACAGTTTTTTTCATGTAATTTTAAGGGGGTTTGCTTTAACAACTTTTTTGAGTCGCTAAATTAGTTCCGGGAATCGAGCTCAATGGTCCCAACGTTTCTTAACTTACGGAATCGCTCGAAACTAGGGTTGGAAAGTTTTCGATAACATCTCTTTTTGAAACAGATTATAATATTTTTTTGGATAAATTTTATATAAAGACAAACTTAGAAAAATCTATAAAATTTACTTCAAGATCTGACTGTTTGTAATCATTTTTGTTTCATGATTTTGGTTTTTACTCTAACAAAAATGAAATTCAGTAATTATTAAATTTATGCATCATAGAACAAGTCTAAAATGGGGGTTCAAATATTTTCATGAAGGTGTATTTAATAATAGCTTCGAACGCTGCAAAACCAGTACCATATTGTCGGGTTATTGGGTTTTACTCATGGTCAAATGGTTAAAGCTCTCGGCATGAAGTCATAGGGCGCGGGTTCAATCCCGTGCCCAAAAGTATTGTCAAAAGATCTTTTTCTTTTCAACTGAAAATTTCAAACTTTATTCTTTACAATCGCTTTATTTTAGCTTTGATGTGTTCCCATTGGCCAGAACTCTAAACAATAAGGATTATTTTAAAATGAAAGGCCATATATATTTCTAGCATTTTATTGTACAAAAGTTGTAGTTCACATCACCTTTTTTACTTTACTCATGATCATAAGAGTCTATTTCTGAGCTTTTTGAACATTGCTATGTTTTCAAAACCATGTGAGACTCCATAAGAGGAATAATAACATTTCTTTTGTTCTGTGAAAGCTTTACAATATTTTTCTTTTCAACTGAAAATTTAAAACTTTAGTCTTTATAATCGCTTTATTGAAAAAAGTAATACTTAAAGTTCATGTAGTGGGATTTCTCCTACTAGATTTAAAAACTTTTAAGAAAAATTTGTTGTCTAAATTTCTTTTCATATGCAATTTTTCCTGCGTTTAAAATCAAAACAACAAGCTTTTTCAAATAAAAAATCACATAAAGGGGGACCCTTATGATTGTTATCAAATTTTGCAAAAAAATTGAAAAAGAAATCATCAGGAGAATCTTTAGGGGGGTATTTTATGTATCGTAAAATTTACGTCACCTAAAAACTATTTTTCTTGTGTGTATACCCCTCATGACTTTGATATCAAAAGTCTTAGATTTTCGTTCTTTACAACTTGGTAAAGCCGGATATAATTTGGATCGCACCTTCAAAAGCTAGTGCACACAGACAGACATTACACGTTTTATATACGATTTTGTAATTTTTCCTGCGTTTAAAATCAAAACAACAAGCTTTTTCAAATAAAAAATCACATAAAGGGGGACCCTTATGATTGTTATCAAATTTTGCACAAAAATTGAAAAAGAAATCATCAGGAGAATCTTTATGTAAAATGACCCCTCTCGAAATGGAATCCTAGAGTCGTCTATACTCGAAATCGTCAAGACAAATTAGTGGAGAACCTACGTGACCAATTGCACTGCGCCATGCTCCCACTTTTTAGTACGTTCAGCGGGAAACAGAGTAAAAATAGGTCTCTGTAAATATTTCTAAATGGCTCTCCGTACTAGGGGTCAAATTTATTTTTATAAATTTTCTTTCGAATTTTACTTCCGTATATTCTTTCGAATTTTACTTCCGTAATTTTACTTCCGTATTCAGAATGATCACAACTAGTCGGCCTCAACGTTTTAATTTCCTTATTTTTTTATACAGGGTGGCGCAAAAAAAGTTACATTTACCATTTTTTCATGAATTTTAGATCCAAAAAATTATTTCTAGTAATGACCCTATAGGAGTAATTCAATGCGGGAAATCGATTGCACGCATTCCCGAAACCGCTTGCTTGACCTGATTCAGGAGAAAAATGCAAAAAATGACCATTTTCGCCTAAAAACCTTATTTTTTTCATGAATCAGAGCCAGAGAAGCATTTCCAGTGTTCGGGAATGCGCGCAATCGATTCCCCGCATTGAATTACCCTATGTTCGTTTTTAGGAAAAAAAATTTTTTGGGTCCAAAATTCATGAAAAAATGGTAAAATGGAACTTTTTTGTGCCACTCTGTACATGTATTACGTTATCTACAACACGTATAATAAGATGATCTTTATCCGAGGAAGATATTTCTATGCCATAGCCTATTGTTTAAATCAGACGATACAAATTTCAACAAGGAAAATAACAAAATGAATTTCCCATTGTATAAATTTGTCGGTCGCGTATTGTGAAAAGATCTTTTTCTTTTCAACTGAAAATATTAAACTTTATTCTTTACAATCGCTTTATTTTAGCTTTGATGTGTTTCCATTGGCCAGAACTCTAAACAATAACGATTATTTTACAATGAAAGGCCATATACACACAAAACAATACAATATAAGCTAATCACTTGACGCTATACGTGAGATTAAACGAAAAACGAAAATATGCTGGACTATATAAATGTTCATTTTTCAACAAAAAGTAGTACTTACGTTCACGTTAGTGGGATTTTTCCTACTAGATTTAAAAACTTTACAATTTTCTTGGATTAGGCTATGATTGTCTCCTCTTTAAAAAAATGTTTGCTGCCTTTTTCCCTTTATATTTTTTTTGTTTGATATCCTGCTGCCATGATTAGCATAGAGTATAGTTGAATCAATTTTGTAACGCAGATTGATTCTCAGCTTTCTCGTTCGTAGAGTCCAACATCGGTATTTTAACCGGAACAGCATAGCTGGAAACGAATACATCCGAAATAACCGGGACCGAAAGATTTAATACCCGATCCACGGCTGCTGAAAGTGTGCACAAAGTTCCGACACCTCCAAAAACGCTATAAAATCGGCCAGAAACATGTTCTAGGGGGTTTTCTATGCAGAAATCGATTGCGCAAATTTTCAAACCCTGGAAATGCTTCCTGACCCTGATTCAGGGAAGAGACGTGTGTATTGAAGCGAAGTTAAACTAAATTCGAATTTTAGACGAGAAACTGGCGATCTGAGGTTTTCCAAGTGGGGAACGATTTTTGCGAAAACTACGCCAATAGATTCTCCATTCCTAAAAACCTATAAATAAAGTAAAATTTCGATGATACAACTTGTCTTTTAAGTTCATCGAAGTCTGAGTTCCTGATTTTTGAGATTTGCCGTTCGATCTTTGTTGTTAGCGGTTTTGACATGTCTCGAAACATTTTCAAGGGCTGTGGTAAAGACAAAAAAGTTAGATCTTTTCTTGAACTAGCTAACAAAAAAGATCCAACTCGATTTTAATTGTCCCATAAAAAATTAAGGGTTATAGCTCATATATACCCATGTAGGGATGTTTTGAGGCTATAACTTGTGATCGCTGTAGCTAAAAATTTTCCTTCAAATTATGG